>OX402553.1:8074785-8303861 GCA_948098915.1 Lampropteryx suffumata
TTTCTTATTTATAATAAATAAATAAACAAATATTGGTGGAAAGTGCACACAACACCATCTAGCCCCAAACTAAGTATAGCTTGTATTATGGTGACCAGATGGCTGATAGAAGGCTTATATATTTTGAAATACATACATAAGATACTTTATAACACCTAAACACAGAATAAACATCTATGTGTGTCACACAAATGTGTGTCCTGGGAGGAAATCAAACCCTCAACCTACAGCGCAAAAGGCTGAGCAGCAACTACTAATTATGCTAGTCATTATTATCCATAATATTTGTATGGATTTTAATACACAGTCAAACATGACCCTATTCTTTATTGAGGCAATTAATAATTTCAGCTGAATTAAGACCACTTTGCTCATAACTATCATTCATTTAGTTTCATATTTATTAACTATTGTACTTTGTGTTACTGTCATAATGTTTATGAGGTACTGAATACTTGTACCAAAGTACCTCCATGATTTGTCTATTAGTGTACCAGAAGCAGCTATGTAGTCAGTGACATAGTATACCTACAGTTATGTGCTTCCTGCCTATAATTTTTGTATAAATAAATATTGACAGACATTTCTAACATGACTAGCTCAGTTGATAGTAACTCTGCCTTGTACGCCTAGGCTGTAGGTTTTATTGCTTTCCCCAAACAAACATTTGTGTGATGAACATAGGTCTTTGTTCTTATAAAGTATCCTAAAATCCTAAGTATGTTTGTAATAAAAAAATAAATAATGCTGGACATTTCACACATCATCATCTAGCCCCAAAGTAAGCAGAGCTTGTGTTATGGGTACCACATGACTGATATACTTACAACATACAAACTTTTTTTTGTAAATATTAAAAATTTTTAAAATTTTTGTCATTTTTTCGGATTGTCTATCGATAATTATTTAGTTATTGTGACATCTAGAGGTTTTAAAAATGTTCATCAAACAAATTATTTGTCCTGGATGGCATCAAACCCACAACCTACAGGGCAGGAAAGCAGAGTTACTACCACCTGAGCTGTGAGGCATGTGTGTCTAAGTACTTAATTATTTTTCTCTTTCAGGTGCATGGTCAGCAAAGGCAGCGAAGGAAGCTAAAAAATATGGCAAAGTGAACCTGGTCATGCCACCAACTGACAAATATGTAGACATTCCTCGTCAGTCAGAGTGGAACCTCGACCCTAACGCTTCATACGTTCACATCTGCACCAATGAAACTATCCATGGTAAGTTTTTGCATATTAACCCTTGATTTGACTACCAATGTTTTAGCGACAAAACTACCTACCCTCGGTCATACTATTGGTTTTTTTTTAAGTTGTATTTAGGAGGTACTTATATCAAAATTAAGAAAAATACAAGGGTTTTAAACTGTTATTATCATAAAAATCAACATTACAACAAGGTATCAGACACAAAGGTATTTACCTTGATACACACAATAAAAATATGCATTTACAATAATATAGCGGTATTTGAGACCGCTGTATTTTTATTGTAATACTTTCGTTCGAGCCAATGGCCTCATCAACTCTGTTGATAGTCCTCCCTACTTTTTCTTTTTTTTTCTATTGAGAAAAATCCTTATGGATGCCAATAGCCTTCAGGTTGACAAATGAGTATATCAGACGGAGGATATTTGAAGTTTTAATCAGTTGGAACTGACTAAAAACCTCAAATACCCTCCGGAGCACCTTCGTATCACACCTACGGGAACAACAATTTACTTTACCGCTTCCACGACGACGCTAACTCGTTGTCCAAGTCCAGCTTCCAACCAGAAACACCTTTTTTGAGGCGCATGTGCGCTACTTCGGAACATTAGGGCAGTCAATTTCTGAATTCACCACCCTAGCTTTTGTTATGGGAGGCTGTAAAGAAGCATACATCCTCCTTCTGCGCCCTACTTTCCGGCTGCGGATAGGGAGATTGGTCGATATCTCTCCCTTTCTGCAGCTTCTTTCTGCGCTACGATGGTTTCACAGTATGTTAGTGCCGCCTGCCATTTGTTCTCATCATGAACCATAGCTTTATTAAGCCCTGATAGTGAGAGGTTGTCCTCTGCAACAGCTACAAGGTCGCAACGTTCACTTTCCCACGCCGGGCACATCTCTAACGTGTGTTGCGCCGTGTCTTCGAGACAATCACAGTGGTGGCATTTTTTGCTAGGTTCCCCTCCTGCTAAACAACACTTACTTACGGTACTTTCCAAAACACCAGCCAGCCAGCCGGCAGGTTATTGCGCCATGTTCTCTCTCAATCCAATTTTTGAGTACTGGCCGTATGGCATCCACCGTACGGACTCCTGCCGTAGGGAAGGTCAGTCGTTCCGACCACTTTTGAATCATGGCTTCTCGAGCTCCTTTCATCCACGCCTCAACTTCTCTTGAAGGTGGGTATTCCCCTCTTTGAATCAAGCCTTTCGCAATACCTATCGAGCTGATAGGAACTCGGCCTCGAGATCCCAAGATGGTGATCCTGCCATAACGCAGGCCGCTTCGAATGAAATGGTGCGGTATCCACATATGACTCCGACAGCCATTACCCTCTGGGGTCGTTTCAAAAGGGTGATATTCGACCTTGTTAGGGCCTCAGACCATAAAGGTGAATCATAGAGCGCCATGCAGCGGTCAACACCTTTTGAAATAGCCTACAGCTAAACGTGCCAATAAACCCATCCTAGGTAGCCCGTACCAAAGTTTACAGAATTGCTTAATTACGTTGATCTGATAAGAACAACTGAGTTGGCTATACGAGCTCCATAGGTAGGTACGCCTAGGTACCTAAAATGAGGTTGAGGTATTCTTTACTTAGCAAAGTTGTTATACTTGTTTATAGTTGCCCGTGTACACTTTCCAGGGTTGTGCACTGTACAAGTAACTTACAATTCTATCCTACTAATATTATATGCGTATGTTTGTGTGCTGTTGTATGTTAGTAGCTCAATTGTTAGCTCGGCACATTTTAATGAAACTTATTTGTACAGTCATCTAGAATAGGATATAAGTTAGTTATAATATAGGTAACACGCGTGCGAAGCCGCGGGGTGCGGGAAATAATAATCTGCCATGATTATTATTACAACATTTTGTTCCGAACCTGTGTATGGCTAGCACTTACTATTCTAATATTTGTCTCAAGGTGTGGAGTTCGACTTCATCCCAGACACCAAAGGAGTTCCGTTGGTAGCAGATATGTCTTCCAACTTTATGTCAAAGAAAGTGGATGTTTCCAAGGTATGTTACTATGAATAAACATTGTTGATTTGATACATATTTTGTTTCTTTAGATTGTACCGTTTTTACAGTCTCTAATACTACTTTCTTATAAGTCAAAGGAGAATTGTGTAGAGTTAATAAGCCGTGCTTTAAATAGTAATTATTAATATAATAGTATAATTTAATATTTATAAAAAACAATGTTCATTAGGTCTATTATAAAACTAACATAATTTAATTTAACAGTTCGGTG
This sequence comes from Lampropteryx suffumata, assembly GCA_948098915.1. NCBI lineage: Eukaryota > Metazoa > Arthropoda > Insecta > Lepidoptera > Geometridae > Lampropteryx > Lampropteryx suffumata. The sequence goes on from OX402553.1 coordinate 8,078,260, forward strand.
TAATCTATGGTGGAGCACAGAAGAACATTGGTACGTCTGGAGTAGCCCTGGTGATTGTGCGAGAAGATCTGCTGAACCAGGCCTTGCCAATATGCCCTTCACTTTTAGATTGGTCTGCAGTTTGCAAAAGTGACTCCATTCTGAACACCCCTCCAATGTTTGCGTGAGTTTTATTTTGTCATACTTTATACTAAACTTAACTTGCTTTGACCTTGAACTGTCTGAACCTTTTCATTTTCATCATTAATTTAAGATCTTTGCTCTTGTCGGAGAAACTTAAGCAGCTACCTCCAAGTGCTCCTCTCCAAAGCAGCATCTTTGACGTCTTTTTAAGACATGACAGCAACTTTCAATTTATCTGGCGATAATCGAACCCTTTTGCGTCTCAGCCGGTCCTTGGTCCACTGCGCCACAGAGGTCGTCATATTACATAAATATTATTCATAGAAAAACATTCAGACCCGATTTAAATATTTTGAGATCGTACAAACATTTATCCCGCGGCGGGTTTTAAACCCACAAGCTACTGCGTTTTGGAGCCTTCGCCCACTGCACCTGTCTTCTTCTTAGTATTTTCGGTCCAGCTTGTCTTATCCACACTACTAGCCAACACTACATTTAAAATACCTTTTGACACCTAAAGAAAATTGTTGATACCAAATGAGTTACTTCGTGAGGAAACCGATCCAAGAACGTTCCGTATTGTAGATAACGAACGACTTTTATCTAATACCTATTTAAAATTATTATAACGAGCAATTATTTTATATAGGTAGATATGTATATATATCTACATACATATGTTTACATATGTACATATATATGTTTCCGAGATTTAGATTAGGTAATCTAAATCTCGGAAACGGCTCGAACGATTCTCATGAAATTTAGTATGCAGGAGGTTTCGGGGGCGATAAATCGATCTAGCTAGGTATCATTTTTAGAAAACGTTTTATCCGTGTTTTATACCGAGCAAAGCTCGGTCATCCTGGTACTTTATAATTAACTGACTCGCTCCCGACTTCGTTCACGTGTTGTAGGTAAAAGTAGCTTTATATGAACTTTCCCATACAACCTTGAACCCTCCTTTTACCCCATTTTAAGGGTTATTTCGATTAACTCTGGAACACTTGTTTATTTATGATGTATTTAAAGTATGCAATTGTTTACCATTTTTAAAGGTTATTTGAAAAACCCTGAAATACGTGTCAACGTACCTTGTATGTGATATAAGTAAACAAATCAAGTTAAAAAGTTCCGATACTGACTTAACCCCTCATTTGGGGTGGAAGCGTAATTAGCGTAATACCGCAGCATGTAACTAAAATAATAAGTTGAATTAAAGACAAAGTCTCGTTTCAATACCTCCAGTAGTTTTTACATCAATCTAAAAATGACATTATAAAAATGCTAGAACCGTGTTTTGCTAATGTTTTTAATGTAGGTAAATTTTGATAAATATATTTTCAATGTACGGACTATTTCATCTTAGCAGTTATTATAGTTTAATAATCGCTTTTAGGGAATCTACAAGCGATTTTAAAACGTTCGATAATATTGTCTGTCTTTGTGATTCCTATGTCAATCAATAGAATAATGGTTTATTTGAGAGAACAGAGAGAGAGAGAGAGAGAGAGAGAGAGAAAACACAGAGAGAGAGAAAACAGAGAGAGAGAGAGAGAGAAAACAGAGAGAGAGAGAGAGAAAACAAACAAATAAATGATTAGAGAGTAGGTGGATCAAATTGTACATGTTAGGAGTTTACATTTTTCGCTTGTGGTGCTAAACAGGTCCAGTCTCAGCTTTATTGCCAGTCATATGGGAGACGGCGCTGGTTTTAAGATTAGGCCTGACATCACAGGCGGGATATTTATACTGAAAATTAAATATTACATACATTACAAACACTGAATAATAGAGATTCTTATTGATATAGTATAAATGACTATATTATTTATAAGAATGCATGACCTCATGTTGCTCTCCCCTCAGACAGTTAACACATTTGAAATGTATAAACTCTCTTGTATTCGTTTTTCGTAGTTAAGGTAGTTATAGATGGATCATGGAAAAAAGCGCTAGGACCAGGACGAGTTTCTTGCCAGTTCTTCTCGGGCTTGGGTTAGGAATTGCCACCTAAATTCACCTATTATGTAAGACGTTTCAAAGTGATCCTTGTGATTGTATTGAATAAAATATCTTTTGACTTTGACTTTGACTTTGAAAGATAAAGGTGGCAATATATTTGGGCGCCATTTTATATGAGGCTTATATCACCGTTATCATTCCTTGGTCGGTTATAGTCTATATTATAATCACATATCGATGTTATTTAAATCGATTGATATCATTATTCGACGACCTCTGTGGCGCAGTCAGCTAAGGTCCGGCTGAGACGCAAAAGGTTGTGGGTTCAATTCCCGCCGCGGGACAAATGTTTGTATAGTCCGCAAGTATTTGTCTAGGGTCTGGGTGTTTCTATGTATAATAAGTATGTATTCACTAAAAAAAAAGTATATAAGTGGTATATCAGTCACGTGGTACCCATGACACAAGCTCTGCTTACTTTGGGGCCAGATGATGCTGTGTGAAATGTCCGGGATTATTTATTTATCGAAGCGTATATATAATCGAAGTGTCTTGTCTATAAGCTTTTTGTTACATTTTCACGGGTAAACTGCTGATCTTGATAAAATTGGACAGGAAGATAGATTGTATCGTGGGGTCGCATATTCCCTATTTTTTATTTAGGTACCACGCGTGCAAAACCGCGGGTGGAAGCTAGTAAGTAACTTGCTGTTATGTCGATAGTTCTGTCAAACGCACAACTATTCTATACATACCCATTTTATTCATTGTAAGTTGAGGGTTCGATTCGTACCCTCCCAGGATAAACATTTGTGTGATGATTTGGTTGTCTTATCATGACAACTTCTGTGGCCAGTAGGCCAAGGCCCGACTGAGACGCAGAAGATTTCGGGATGATTCCCGCCGCGGAACAAATGTTTGTATGATCTACAAATATTTGTCTCTGGTCTGGATGTTTCTATGTATAATATATATGTATATATAAAAAAAAGTGTTTAAGTAGTATACCTATCAGTCATGTGGTACCCATAATACAAGCTCTGCTTACTTTGGGTCCATGTGAAATCCATCCATGTCCATCCATGGGTTTGATGTGAAATGTCGGGCATTATTATTATTATAAGTATGTATTAAAAATATAAGTATTCCATCAGTCATCTGCTCACCATAATGGAAGCTATGCTCTAGGTATGTCTGTAGCATTGAGTATCATCAATTGAATTATTTTATGATTTTACTATTTCAGCATCTACATAATGGGAAGAGTTCTCCAATGGATCGAGAGACAAGGTGGCTTGGACGCTATGGAAGACCTCGCCACTAAGAAGTCCTCATTAGTCTACAACGTAATTCAGCAATCGAAAGGATTTTACTACGCGCCAGTAGCTGAACGTGTTCGCAGCAAGATGAACATTCCATTCAGGATCGGGAATCCGGGGAATGATGCTTTGGAGAAGGAGTTTCTGAAAGGAGCTGATGCGGCTGGCCTTATCCAGTTGAAAGGACACAGGTATGAATAACCCAATGGTGGGCATTAGACAGAAAGAAAAAAGTTTATTTCGTGACACATTCTGATATCATATAAGTTATGAACTAACAAGTAAGTAAATAAATTTACAGCAAAATTGGTAGTTACTAAGCATGTGTTATAGTAGCGTTTATAACGCTCTTACAACGCTGTTATAACGCTGGTCTACCGTGACGCCGTGATTTCTGGGGAAAAGGGCAACTTCTTCCATTCCATATTTCTCAGTTCTTTGAAGATAATGACTCAATGATTAATTCGTAGACATAGAAATTATCTCGGATCTTAGCAAAAATAAAATAGAATCAACTCATAAATTAATCAACTCGACAGTGCGACAGTGATATATGATTTTAACCCAAAAATAATAATTTAAAGTAAGTTTGATAAAAGTCAGTGACAATCTATTTTTTCTTTAATAAAATCACTAGAACCATTTTTGATTGCCATAAGTCGGTTCCTCTTAACCTCGGTTCAAAAATAATCCGGCAAAAATAAGAAACCCTTGTCTTAATCCCTTAATGAGTCGACATGGAGCAGATTCGTCCCAAGCATTTCTGTCATCTAAATAATCAGTATAATTACGTTTTAAAAACTAAAAAGAAACCGACTTCATTGAATGAAATTTGAGCCTATAATACATTTTTAGTGGAAAGTAGATGTATTTTGTATATAATATAATATGGGTAGGTCAAATAAACGCACCGCTCCAATGAGACAGCGAGGTATCGAAGTACATGAAAACATCATCGATATACCTATACAATTTTTAGATTTTCGTTGATTTTTCAGCTCGACCGATTTTGATAAAATTTATATGGGACACCTGTGAATGACCCTTTCAAACAAAAAAAGAATTTTCCAAATTGGTTCAGCCGTTTTCGAGTAATCGGTGAATAAATAACAAAAAAAAAAAAGATTCCGGTGAATTGAGAACCTCCTTTTTGATAAAGTCGGTTAAAAAGACGGACAGCAAACGTAAGTAGGCAGTCGAAGAATGGGCTGGGATGGAATTAAAAGTTGACCGTGCGTAATGTTACTTGGATAACCTTATTATTAAGAATTAATTAGTACGCTGCTGACTGATACAGGCACTAATGATGATTATTGTAAGAAACACAAAGTCATAAAATACAAAAGATTATCAAAACTGAACCAAAGAACTGAACATTTCAGTTGTAACTAGTAATGGCCAGTAGTATAATTTACTTTATCGTTTATTTCTGCGCATGACTTGATTATAAAAATGTTTATCAGGTGTGGAGGCACGTTTTTTGTGTTTATCTTTGTATAGCAACAGTTATTGCAAAATATGTTGTAATTGTTTGTCTGAATGAACTATTTATAAATGATAAAGTCATTTATGATACACGCACCTATGAAATGTCATATGACGTGAAGTGTGTGAGACATGAATGTGGATGGACACAAAGTAAAGGTTAGGCAAAAAAATGATGGATCTCCTTTTTACAACAGGAAAAGCAGACTTACCGCTCAGTAACATCCATACCTTGTCAGTCTACCACGCTTACGAACAAAGCGCTTTGCTTCCACATTTATAATGCGTACAGCCAAGGATTGGAATGCTTTGCCGTCGTCTGTCTTTCATGAAAACTACAATCTGGGTCTCTTCAGGGTAAATAGGTACCTTCTTGACCTGCGTGCCCCATGGTCGGCCATATCGTCGCTTAACATCAGGCGAGTTCGTGGTCAAACGTAGGTCTATCTATGATAAAAAAATGGTTGCCTGTAAAGTCGGTTTACGGACGATAATTTTACGTGATAACGTTATAAGAAACCATTGATGAAAAAATTGCATACATTTAACCTATTAAGATGCGTCACAAGCCGAACGCTTAGGCCGATCGTGCCTCTATATCGCTTGTTCCGCGCTCTCGCTTGCACGCTAAGCTCAGGCGGAACGTGACAATTTTTCGTGCGTGCAGCCGGCGTTCATCGATTTATAAGACGTTATCACGTCAAATAAAGTTAATAAAATGGATTGTGTGATTGACCGTTGGCATTCAATAACTCAAGACGAAGACACGAGATTTTATATGACTTTTGAGATAACTTAGAACGCCACAATGACGATTATATACTCGTATACCTACCTACGAGTTTCCAGCTTATCTGTCGTTCAGAGGTGAACCCCCTAATATGACCAATTCGCCATAGACTGCCACCAAGATAGTTATAATTGAAGTTTACTTATGATTTGTATTTTTCAGGGATGTTGGCGGCATCCGAGCTTCTACCTACAACGCAGTCACTCTTGAAGAAGTGGAAGCATTGACCAAGTACATGACTGAGTTCTACAAGAAGCATTCCAAGTAAAAATTTATAATCTATACGTATAGTATATTGAAATCATATTTTTATAAATACTTACCTATTTAAGAGTACGGTTATATTCGGCTCGAAATATATTTTTATATCGTTCTATTACTTATCTATTTATTTTCACCTAAATTGTATTAAAATTAAAATTAGTTTTATTCAAAACAATCACAAGGATCACTTTGAATCTTTTTTATGATAGGGTGAGTTTGAGCGCCAGTTCTTCCTGGGCCATGTTATAGAAGAATTTGACAGGAAACTCGTCTGGTAGGTTAGCCTTAAGGGTACACTAGTCAGCGGCACAAACTCGTCAGTAGGTGTAACTAAAATGCATGCAATTTCACCTAGCATAGTGTAAGAAAACGATAGACGTGCACGAAGGATATTGATGAGCAGTAAGGAGATAGTATGATCATGATTTCTAATAGTATGATTATATGAGACTGACTTCCACATAAATCATGAACAGACTTTTGGCTTATTTGGTTCTCATGAAAAAACTACTGAATGAATCTATTCAAATTAAAGCTATTAGAGCTCTTGAATAAATAAACTATGCTTGTATCAGAATCTTTTAGAGATTATTCAAACAAGAGTGCCAAGTATAATGTTCGTAAGAGTATTCAAAGATTCGTACTATTTTTGTTATCATCATTGCCCTTAGTTCATCTGTTGAAGATGATTTAGGTGGCGTCAGTCAAGTTACAGAGCAGTTATTTGTAATTCGAAACTTTCGTTCATTGATACACTCCAGCAAGCTGAAGTGGGTGAAGTTTCATTTCCACTGACGCCACTCTGCCTGGAATTATGTTTGATAGCGTAGGCCTTCCCAGGTACCCACACTAACCTCTTGACCTTGCCGACATGGCCCGCAGGAAAGACGAGTCAGTACATGCGGCGTCGGTTCGGTTGCAGGTGCATAACGGCTGCCACCGAGCCGGGCTTGTTTCAAGTTTTCCTTCTCTATTGCTAGCTCTTCTGTTAGTCAGCAGGGGGACTAACCCTCAATAATTTGAAGACTATCGTCTCCATCAGCAGTCTCCAAGCAGCACTCAATTATAGGATCTAACAGATAATTCCTTCTAGTATAATGTTCGTAATATTCAAAGATTCGTACTATATTTGCCTACATACCAACGGTATAACAAATATGAGTATTTCGTCATTGCACAGAATATTTACGCCATTACAAAAACAGACGGCGAAATCCACGAAAACGAGACGAATTATAACATAATATTATTGAATCATTTCTTAACAGCATAATTAATAGAGGTACGTCTCGATCGGTGTCAAGTGTCGTTGTGTTATCTAGACAGTTCATTGTCTGATAACAGCTTACTGTTTACAAACAGTTGATGAAACTGCCCTAGTTGTAATACGAAATGAAATTGCATGTATTTATTACAGTAAATAATAAGACAGAGGCGGATTTATTAGCTGACTGAGTAGGCTTCGGCTTAGAGCGGCTGATTTTACGACTGGAAAATTTGGGGACTGAATTGTTTTTATGTCTGATGGTTTTAAGATGTCTTGCTGATGACTTATACCCCTTCCCTTTCATTATACATTCAACGCTGCCACTAACTTCTATTATACTATGGTAAACACACAATTCGCGGCTCCGCGACTTATATCTGCAAGTCATTAGAGAACCGTTTGACCGAAACACCGAAACCAAAAAGATTACTATCAAAACAGACTTAAAAAAACCCCTTAAAATCTACAGAATGTACGAATAATCTAATTGTACAAAATTGTATGTAGAGGGCGGCAAAAATATAACAGCCTGCTTGGGAAATGTGTAAATCAGCTGATCAGTAGACAGTGTCCTCACAAAGTCATATATAAAAATAAATATATAATGCTGGACATTTCACACAGCATCATCTGGCTCCAAAATAAGCAGACCTTGTGTTACCACATGAATACCACATTTTGTAAATACATACATATTATACATAAAAACACCAAGACCCGAGACAAATACTTGCAGATCATACAAACATTTGTCCCGCGGCGGGAATCGAACCCGCAGCCTTTTGCCTCTCAGACGGTGCTTGGCCCACTGCATCACAGAGGTCGTCAAGTAGGTAGTAAGCTGTGGGTAAGATCATAATAAACGGATTAGTGCGAAAGTCGTCCTGAGAGGGTTTTAACGTACCTATCTACCTAACTTTGTTTACCACCATGGTTATTTTATCTTCAGTCAAGTTCAGGGCAACTACGCCGTCACAAGCAATTTAAGTGCGGAACATTGCTCCAAAAAGTTACGTTGAATTAAAGGACAATTCAATTTGTAGATGAAAAACACCACACATCAATATACGTCACGGTCACGTTATTTAATAGTAAACAGTTTTATTACGTAAGATATACATTAACTGTTTAAGGATGTTTTGATTTGCTGGTGATTACAACTGAATGCGCCATAAAATACCATATTATGGTTAAGTCAAGTCAAGTCAAACTATATTTTATTCAATACAATCACAAGGATCACTTTGAAATGTCTTACATACTAGGTGAATTTAGGTGCCAATTCCTCCTAACCCAAATCCGATAAGAACTGGCAAGAAACTCACCCTGGTCTAGCGTTTTTACATGATCCATCTATAACTACCTTTACTACGAAAAACGAATAACTACAATTCTTATCGATAATATGGCCGTATTTATTTAATGGCGTTGACTTGGAAGCTTGATTTTACAGCTCCAAGGGTCCGCAGACGTAAGTATTTATTATTAGTTTCAACTTGATATCTCCACGCGTTCCTGAGAAAAGGGCATTGACACACCGACAAAGAAATGAGATAAGGGTATAAACGCCGGCTGCACGCGCGAAAAATTGTCACGTTCCGCCTGAGCCGAAAGCGACAAGCGATAGAGAGGCACGATCGGCCTAAGCGTTCGTCTTGTGATGACGTTATCACGTAATATTATAGCCTGTAAACTGACTTCACAGACAACCTTTTTTTTCCCTTTGAGGTAAGGAACTCTAATAATGATCCGAGTTCGTAGTTCAAAGCGTGCACTATAGAGCAGTCTGGCTTCAATTGTTTAGGTATAGTAACGTATCTATCTAAAGATTTCGCAGGTTATTATGAACCAGTGTGGTGAATGGATATAAAGTGCGCCTCAGAGGCTCCTTTTGTGCATTTGCCACATGTATTCAAACTTTTTAGGTTCGAATGCCGGTTTACTCACGATGGTTTCTTTCACCGTATGAGAGTACTGGTATAGCGCACGTACATTTTTCGGACAGTACAATCTTTTGGTGCACGTGTGGATTCGACCTTCCGATCTTAGGATAGGTAACAAATAAAATGCACGCTAAATACATGTATAAAGTATATTTCATTAAAATTTTGTAAAAATATTACTTTCGTATCAACTAATGTGGTATTTTGTGATGGAATATTTGACCACTCATGGAGTTAATTGAGTATTTTACATCTTAAATCTAATGTAACATTTGTTATTAGTGCTATAAAGTCAAGATATGTATTAAATTCATAAATAAGATACGAGTTCGTATATTGGATGGAGATTCGAGTACTTATACGTTACTTATTATGCTTCAATTATAAAAATAGAAAACACGCATACTTACACATTACATTCACTCATTCACACGTTCAATCTACTATTACATTAAGTATGCTACTTACAGAATATCTGTATTTAAGTTTCATCATCTTTTAAACAGTTCTGTTCATTAAAGGTACAAAACATAACCACTTACACTTAAAATTCTTAGTGTTAGTATTAATCTGAATACTAAACTATACAAAATCTAATTCGTTATATAAATTACTATAAAAACTTAGCGATTGATACTAACACTATGAACTGACATAAATTTAGAAGTATTATTTACATGAAATTGCCACCTTGGAATGTTAACGTTTTATCTTGCTATCCGATATGGCAGTGTTGCCTTATAATACTTGAGCACTTTCATTTACGGAATATCAACACAACCACTGTTTTTGGAGAATTAAAGTATTCAAATACCATTTGTAGGATTTTTGGATACATTGAGTTTCAACGACTGTCGGTTTGTTTACAAGAATGTACTTTATATTTCCTTTTTGGTGGGAGCTGTAATGTCAAACAGTGAGTGTGTTAATCTACAACATTTACTATGACTAAAATAAAGCTAACAGATTACAAGAATTATACATCTTAGCTATTTCTCGCGCGCCCTGCCTAAAATCTCGCAAAAAAAGTTACTTGCAACGAAATTTGCGAGTGTGAATATAGTCGCGAATTGTCGCAACTGACAATTTAAAATACTTGTGAAGTTAAGTTCACACCCGCAAACTAATTTGGCGCGCTGGTATACTAGTAATAGTATTATGTAAAGTTGACCAGAATTGACATAACGTAGTCCTTACGCTTACTGACCTTCACTGTCGCTGTCGCTCTTATCTGAAAAAAAAAAACAAAGTTATACGTATTTGTTTGTCACTATGTATGATAAGCGTAGCTTGTTATCAGTAGATATTGAGCTTGATACCTATAACCAATCACCGAAAACGCTTATAATTATATTTATCTGGCATGATAATCTAATTAGATATAGATAGAATAGATAAACTTCAGTTTTAAACAGTGGTTGTTCAGAAAGTTTGGTTTCATATAACTGTCCACCAAAACGTTACATTAACAGACTACTGATTTGGAAGGCATGCTTTAACCAATAAATACTATACATAAAGCAATCCTGAGCGTGTAAAGCTGCAAATGCAATAGCGTGCCTAGTCTAAGTGCTTCGAATACCGACCTTTCTTACCCGGATACGCATGCCTCTTCAACCTATCATAGAGGTCCTCCTTCGTGCCGTATATGCTGGCATTCGACCGCGCTAAGCTGTTCATCTTCCCATTCATTCCATTATGTAGACTCTCCTTCATATAAGTCTCATTGTAGAAATTTGGCATCTCCCAGCCGTCTTCTTCGTCGTCATAGTAATGTGCGTAGGTCGAATGGTGGGATGGTGCGATCGATTCGGCGTATGGCGTATGCGCTCCGTAGTAGAAGTTAACTTGGGATCCGTTTTGGTCGATTGCTGGTGTCAAGGTCTTCTTTGGTTCCTTCTTCTTCGTTGATCTGTAAAAATGTGTTCAGTTAAAGTGAGTCTTAGTACACTGGCCTGTATTTTTTTGTCGCACTTTATCTGGCGGAGCCTGTAAAACTATTAATTATAGTAATTTTATTGCATATGTTGATCATTGAATTTGATTTATTTTATCAATAATATAATTGTCCGGACGAGTGTTCGTAGAATGCAGGAATCAGATTACAGAAATAAACTTGGCGCAGCCGGTAGGATGGCGCTTAGTGCATTAGTTATCTTACCTCGCACAAATCATCCATACAAGCAGCACTAAGAATATAATAAAGATGACTCCTCCAGCCACTCCGCTAGCTATGTACGCGAACTCGCTCTTCTCTTTGCATTGTCTGCCGGTGAACGAGCCAGTACATCTGCAGGAGGGTTCGCCTCGCGCATCCTTTTTACATTCGCCACCGTTGTCGCAGAAGTTTAGACAGACATCTAGAAAAAATATTCAATAAGAGGTTTAATACGAGAATCTGGAGGTTTGAAGAGGTTTGAATGTGTCTGTGAAGGAAACTGGAACAAAACCTCTACACCATAGAATCGGACTCTGAACAGAGATTACCGCTTATGTAACAAACAAGCACAGACAGAAAGCCTTTAAAGAAGTAATCAGTCCAAACAGTAGATCGTAATCAATATGACATTAGAGTAACTTCAGGCAGACTTACTAATGCAGACATTTCCGGTGCTGTTGAAACCTGGTTTGCATTCACACCTGAATTCGCTGGTCTCTGGCATGTATAAACAGTACGCGTTGACGTCACAGTGTGTTTCTGGTCCATTCATCTCGCATGGGTTCGTGCATTCCGTTTCTGAAGTCTGTAATAAAATGTAAGTTATTATTGTATCATTAAATACTTGTTAAGACTAGTAACTTATCAACCATCTCAGATGGTTTGATTTCCGTTTTGTTCTCTTGTTTTGAGAGCCTATTACATTATTTGAAGGTTTTTTCCTGAGTAGTAGGTATATTATTGCATTATGATTTTCATTTTTAAGATTCTGTTTTAGTAGATGTATCTTAATAGATAATACATTGTAATGAATGAATTGAATGTTTGCATGTTCTAAATTTGTTAGTCAGCGGTTTGTAGTTTAAAGGTTTCGAATATTCACGATAAATAAAATTTTAGTATGTAAACGAGAGAGAAAGCTAGGAGAGTCTCGACTAAAGAAAGTAGAATTAATTAATATTTGGTTTTTATATAAAATATTTTTAAAAATAATAATAGCTAGTGGTTTTAAAACAAGGTTTACTAAAATATTTTTATTGATAGGCGTTACAGCGTACTTACAGCGCCAGGTCCTCGTGTGCCCGTGTTGATCGGACAAGGTATGCAGACTGTCTGCTGGCCTTCTGATTGATAAGTTCCTTTTCTACACTGTATGCACGAGTTCAGGGTGACATTGAGGTAAGATCCTGAAACATGTAAAGTTTTGTGATGTTACTACGTAAATATTTACTTTTTGTTCCGTACAAGCTCAGTTGGCACAAAACTGAGTTTTTGCACTAAATATGCATACTTCAATTCGGTAACTATTACTCTACACGCACGTCATCGCTGCTACCTAGTTTTTATTAAGGAGTCAACACGTCATACAAAACAGATTGTTAAGTTGCCCCAGCAGGTTGTAACAATATCGGCCTTGTTATCTGTAGCGTTTATTCTATAAATAGCGCTACCGGCTTAAAATGATTTCGTACTGCATGCCGTACAGGCAGGCCGTGGCTTGTTATTCTGTGTCTAGTGTTATTTGCGAAAGGTGATGAGTATGCAGCGTAACTAAATTATGTCCGGACTACCACGACCACACTGAGGGCCTAGACAATATCCACTTTTTATTAGCGCTCACACCTGCGTAAATATAAAATTGTATGGATATGACATTAGCTTGTAATAAGCCTCACTGAAGCATGACTGCTGCTGTTATTTCCACACAATTTGATCTGCAAAGGCAATAGCGTGAAGGAAAACTAAGCGTGTGGTATTGGTCTAGACCCCGTGGTCAGTAACTGGTAAGAAGGTTCTTAAGAACTCACCAGGTCTACAAACAGGTAAAGAGCACTGGTCAGCGGAAGCCGCGCCTGACTGTGGCGTGGTTGTGCCGGGTGGGCAAATCGAGCAAGCCGCTCCAGCACCATTCGCTCGGTATGTTCCTTGTGGGCATGGCTCGCAACCACCGTCGCTACTTAGTTGTTCACCTGGAATTAACAATTTTTAATGTGCAAAATATACAATCTCATAAAGTAGTATCAGAGGTGTTTGGATTATCCTAAAATTTTTAGGAAGTTGTTTAGAATTAATCTGATACGGCAAAGAAGTTAAAGTCGCCTTGGTAAACTCCACATTAGGAAAAAACTTCTGATGGGTGAATGAGTCTAGATCGTAAGATAGACAATACAACATTACATTTTAGACTACTCTTCGTCGGGTTCCGACAATGACAGGAACTATTGAACTGCTTAATATATAAGTATTAGATCACTAAAGAAATCATTTAAAACCTGTCTAGTAATTTCAATATTTGGTTTAATTTGGCGATCCTACCTGATGGACAATCATCCCTGCATTCCGCAGCGGATACTGCTTCAGTAGCTCGGGTGGTCTGTCCCCTAGGACAGGCCATGCAAGTGAATGCGCCTTCGCGCGGCTGATATGAACCGTGACCGCAAGGACGGCAGAGATCCGCTTCCGCATCGTAGAATTTACCAGCAGCGCATTTTTCTAAAATGGAAATTCATAAAAAGTAAGTAAGTTTGGTACGTTTATCACACATTACGATCTTAAAGCTCTTGAACCATAAGATCATGTAAGTGTCTGGCTCTTTTAATCAATTAAAATGACCACAAACACCAGGAGTAATTATCCGGTCATTCGCCTTGTTCTTTGTAAAATCATCTATTCTCCATCATAACCAGCGAAGATTAAAAGAAATCACGAAACTTTTCAGCTGTTATGTTTGTGCTTTGAGATCTGCTTGACCAAGTATATTCGTTTCTAGTTGTACCTTTACAATCAGCAGCACTTCTGGCGCCTGTTGCTTGTGTAACGCCAGGCTGACCAGCGATCGCTGGACAAGCAGTACATTGGAGTTGTCCCGCCTCAGACTGGTACGAACCAGACGGACAAGGCTTACATGAATCACTGGCTACGTCTAGGAATGTACCGACAGCGCACGCAACTGGAATAACAATGGATGATGAGTGTTGTATTCAGCTAGAATAATTGATAGGAAATGTCGTTATCAACTTCTGTGGGAACTTACCACAATCAGGCGCCTGAACGACCTGGCCCATTGGGCAGGCGTAATCCGATACCAAATCCAAGCTAGCTGGATCCGGCACGGTATTCGGAAGGATGCTTCGTACGTCGAATTGTTCGTCTTCGAGTATAAGTTTCTCCAGTAACCTTTGAACGGTTGACCGTTCGTTGTTACCGTTATTGATTACTGGGTCGCTAGAATATAAAGACAGTATTTATGTCTCTGAGATAAGAGAGTTTTAAGCAGAGCCTTGCCAAATCTATGAAGCCAACTCCACATTCCAGCCTACTGAGCCATTCACCGATTTCAGAAAAAAAATAACAGTGGAAACAACGACTAGTTGGAATTATATTAACAAGCTCTAGGTTGAAATTTACATAAAATTGTGCATATGTGCCACTTGAAAGAATGCAAACAACTTACTTTACTGCCGGAAAAGCGATCTCAACGCTGTACGTATCTCCCACTTGTCGGCCCTCTCTACTGCTGCGTGTCCTAAGTGCCATAAAACATGCAGATGTGAAGGACATGCTAAGTTCATAATAAAGTGCTACAGAGAAATAATTTTCGGTACGATAGTGCGGGATTGCTTTACAAAGATTACAGTAACACATGCTAAATGTGCTCTACATAATTGGCCTATGTTTTTGTGCTACGCCAACACCGTCTACTCAATAGCAGACTGAAAAAGTGTAAAAGTCCTACATAATGCTATGAAGTGATAAACAATGCTTAAACCATATCAAGGAACACTTTAAATTGTCTTAGATGCTAGGTGAAATTAGGTGCAGATAGTAAACTTGTTGGTACTTACTCTTCAACAGGAATGATCGCGTCGAGAACGTACGTATCTTCAGCAGTAGCTGACGGAGGGGAGGATACTTGTCTAGTCTGTCTGACATTAGCTCGGTGGTCACATTTCACATTAATATCTAATTCTTTGCATTCGCGAGTACCTGCAAAAAAAAAAAGAAAATTTAAATCACTGTCCATACTCTAATAAAAATATGAATAAAGTCTAAGGCCTGGACAAAAACGTACCATCAATAGCGTAAGAGCAGAAGTTCCAATCTCTGTTGAGCTGGTTGATGGCAGTGCGAACCTTCTGACGAAGCACTCCTTGTCCGGCATCATTGCAAAGAACTGAGCTTGGGAATAACATCGATACTTTAAAGACACGCTGTGCTGGTGAAGCCGCTGGAACAAGAATACACAAATAAATCATATGAACAAAACAACTGGTAATATTTTGAATTATAATGAATCCTTACGTGAGCAAGCGGGATAAACCAAAGGTAGAGTTGGATCAGAAGTGGGTCGCCAAAATCCTTCGGCACCGCATGTGTAGAACGGAGGTACAGCTTGTGAGAATCTAAGCCCGTCACGGCAAGCAATCTCACAGACCTTAAACTGACCACCTGCTCCCCAGTCACGACATGATTGGTAGCCACCGAGAGGATCAGCTAACGGTGGGCAGAATTCAGCTGGAATAATAAACATGTTATAATCCCAGTACGGTATAATAACTTACATGCCATCATTAGGTGAGCTTATTGTTACTTACACAATACGGTTACTTTGAAAGTACAAGTGGCTGCGTTGCCAGCAGCGTCGTATGCGATATAAGCGATGTCGTACGCTCCCCAAGCTAAATTCTGACCAGACTTGTGTCCAGACTTCTCAACTACTCTAGCAACTCCAACATTGTCACTGAACACCGGTGCGTCCCATTTGACAATTGAAGACCCGTTCTTAGCAATGACCCATAGATCACCAGGGCAGCGATCAACTCGCGGTGGTTCCTTATCAACTTGCAACTGCTGGCATTTGGGTCCAGCGTAACCGTTAGGACAAACTCGTTGTCCACAATGAGACGGAACAATTCTTTCAACTCCTCCTAGAAGATCTTCATAGCCAGCCCATGTGAGTGACAAAGAGTTGTACAGTACAGGCTCTGTTCTGCAGTCACGGACCTGTTTCTGGATGTCGTTGGTAACATCCAGAGCTCGGTTCCATATTTGTACTTTGGTAAGATGACCTTGGAAGCCAGACTCCGTGTAAGCCTTCGAGTTGTCCGATTGAGGCTTGCCCAATGTTACCCATACACTAAAATAGAGTGAATTAATTAAATCATTTCAAAAATTCGTTTTAAAGGTATTCAGCCCAATTCTAAAATAGCGTTATGCATTTTTTGTATACTTACTATTGAGGTAATGTGCGTCCGCTGCCATATCCCTCAATCTTGCTAGCAATCAAACCTTCAGTGATAAGCGTCAGCTCTCCTCCGTTGTTACCATCCCAGACTAGAGCAACGTGGTGCCATTGACCATCGTTGACAGTGGCGAATTCACCGAAGCTTAAATACACATCTTGTAGTTCTGGGAATAATGATACTTGAACGCCGTTTGAGTGCATTTGGATGATCTGTCTTCTGTTCAGTGCAATGTGCGAGTTGCTGGAAAAAGCGAATAAGTACATTATTACATTTGTCAAGCCAGGATATAAGATTTGTGTAGTACAAATCTTATATCCTGAATTACAGCCTATGGCTTGGCTTTGTAAGCTTTATATCAAGGAACTCCCGTGTGCAAGCATATACGAGTGTATACATACCTCACGCTGTAAGCCGTGAAGAACACGCCACCTTCGTCTTGCTGGGTGTACTGAACCCATAGAGCGATAGTCAAACTGTCAGCAGAGCCCGTGTTGAATGGAACAACTTGAGCAGCGCTTGAGCGAAGAGGGTCGCTAAAGTAAAGGTCATAGTCGACACTAATTGCTGAAAGTTAGAAAATAAATTAGCTACTTATTTCAAATGTAAAGCATATAAATAGCTTGCTGTAATCCTAAAGATATCTTACTTTTTCTGCAGTCATCGCCAGTAAGGTTGAAAGGACATTGGCAGTAGAATCTGCCGGGAAGGTCTATGCATGTCGCCGATGGTGGGCAAGAGTTCTCTTTACAATCAACAATGTCTTCATCGCAGTTCTTCCCCTTGAATCCAGGAGCACACTTGCATGAGTAGTCTTTGCCTATGTCAATGCATGTTGCACCGTTTTGGCAAAGACCTGCCTCGCAAGCGTCAAATTCGTATTGACATCCGATGCCAGTGTAGTCAGCAGAGCAAGTGCAGTTGAGACCTGATCCGAAGTCTTGACATTTTCCACCGTGCATGCATGGACTTCCGATGCATCTCTCAGGGGCTGTCTCACATTGCTTGCCGTCGGTTCCGCTAGGGCATCTGCAATATTTTATATATATAGCTATAGTAAGTATGTTAACAGTACATATTTCATGTATAATCATAGATTATTCCCATGATAAAAATATGTTTTTAGAGAACTTTAATACTTACACACAGAAGAAGTCTTGGAAGAGGTCGATACATCTGGCGTTGTTTTGACAAGGTAGGTTCATGCAGTTACCGATATCTCTTTCACAACGATGTCCAGTCCATCCTGACTGGCAAATGCATTTATATTCACCAATCTCGTCTTTGCATGATCCGCCGTTGAAGCAAGGGTTTGAAGAACAATCATCGATATTAGTTTCACACATCTCTCCCGTAAAACCGTCACGACAGACACATTGGAATTTGTTGTCTAGATCCACACACTTATCTGTACCAGCGGGGTTGCATGGTTCGGTCAAGCATTCATCTATAGCTGTTTCACATTGTAGTCCAAGAAATCCTGGTCGGCATTTGCATACAAATCCTTCGATTTGATCGACGCAAGTGGCTCCGTTCTGGCAAGGGTCTGAAGCGCAATCGTCAATTGTGTGTTGGCATCTCTTGCCAGTGTATCCAGCTTCACAGTTGCACGTGAAATCATCGATACTATCGATACACTGTCCACCGTTCTCACACGGTGAAATAACACATTCGTTGATGTTAATGTCGCATGATGGTCCAGACCAGCCTGGGTCGCAAATGCATTGATGTATGAAAAGTTTATCGACGCACACTCCGTGCTTGCATGGATCACTTGAGCAGAGGTTAATTTTTTCGTGGCAACGCTTTCCTGTGAAGCCTGCTGGGCATGCGCAGGTGAAGTCATTAACTAAGTCCGTACACACTGCACCAAGTAGACACGGCTTTTCAATACAATCGTCAGTGTTGATTTCACAGAGCTGCCCCTCCCAACCCGGTAGACATTCGCACTTGTAGCGGCCTTGTTGTAAAGCAATACAAGATGCACCGTTTGTACAAGGATTTCCATTAGCTGTGCATGGATCAATCTGGAAAAAAAAATATGATTTACATATATCATTACAGCAAATTAATATCAGCTTGCAGATCTTTAGTAGTGTGACATACCGTAATATCACAGTCAACGCCAGTATATCCAGATCTGCATAAGCATGTGTAATTATTGAATCCTGGTTCATCTTTGCACATGGCTCTTTCAGGGCACGTGTCATTTCTACAATCAGACCTTTCTTCTTGGCAATTGATGCCACCGTATCCTGTCGGACAGGAGCATCTGTAGCCTTGAGGTAGGTCGGTACATGTACCACTATTGTAACAGGGCTGACTAGCGCATTCGTCGATGTCGATTTCACATCTTCGGCCGGAGAAACCAGCCGGGCAGTAACATTGAACTCCGTGTCCTTTAGGTACACATAGACCCCCGTGTTGACAAGCACTGTTGGAACATTCAACAGGTATACATTCTTCTAGTCCTGTTGCACCTGTTCCTACAGTCTTCATGTTGGTTGGGCATTCCATGCATAAGGTCTGACCTATTACGTTTTGATAGAAATTTCTTGGACACTGTGAGCATGGAGCCAAGCCTGTTGGAGAGTAAGTTCCGGCTGCACATTTAGCTCTACATTTGTCTCTTCCAGGAGCAGCAGGTTGGTATGTGTAGGCATTGACTGGGCAAGCTTGACAATCTTTAAAACCTTCAACTGGTGGTTCACCCGTATAACTATTTCTCGGGCATTCTAAGCAAGGGACTAATCCAGTTGGTGAGTATGTTCCGTAACCACAAACAGGCACACAGTCGGTTAAGTCCTTTGATCCTTCTTCTCTTGTGAATGTTCCTGACGGACATTTTAGGCATGAACCCTGGCGTGCTTGGTTCTGGAAGTAACCTCGTGGACACATAGTACAGGACTTCTGTTTTTCTCCAGCAAAAGTACCAGCAGGGCAATGTACTGAAATTTAATAAAAAATATACGTTTACTATAACTATTTCAAAAATGTAGGTATCTCCCAATTTTTTGAAACAAACGACCGATACTCACAGCATCTTGGGACATCACTTGTATCCATGTTTAGAACTTCACCTACACTACATGTGAATCCTCTTGAAATAGAACTCCTAATTGCTCTTAATGGTGGGCATTGGTTACCAATAGACGAAACATTCAGAACTGGTTCAATAAGGGCACTCGCGTATGGCACCGATAGGTCGAAAATGAGGTTCAGTGTCGATCCACAGAGGTCATACAGTTGTGTTTGTCTAATAGCTGGTGTGATGGCCAAGACAAAGTCCATTTTCACTACATTTTCGTCTAAAAGACTTGGCATTGCCTTCACGAAGGTAACGTTTATGTTGACGTTTACTGCTGAGCAACGTTGCGATAACCGTTCGTTGAGAACGTTGTCATATTGAGCGAGCAAGTCTTTGTACTGCGGTAAACAGGCGTTTGACACCGCACCCAGGGCACGGTACTGAACACTGGCCACCACATGATAAGCTGCTTGTTGGGTATCTGAAATCGAAGGTAAGAAATTTAGTTTACTCATCCAACTTACATATTTTTAAAACATTATACCTATACTGCGCAAAAAAACTTACTCTCAGATACACAATCTGGTACAACAGCTGTTGGTACCCATTGACGTTTGTTTTCACATATGAATGTTTTGACCGGTTCTCCGTCTGTGAATCTGTAACCAGGACTGCAAGTTGCGATACATTGAATACCTCTATCCCCAGGCAGGCAATTTAGAGCACCATTTGATGGTGGCATTAATTCCCAGTCAACACATGGTGTAGCTTGAACGGACACTTGGAAGTGACACTGTGCCTTATTTCCGTACTTGTCTGTTGCAATCACAGTAACGTTTTCATAGCCTCTAATGGGAATCACAGCTCTTTCGGGTACAAACTTTAAAAATACTTCTCCTGAAGCATCGGAAGCGTTTATTCTCCTACGAGTATCGTTAAAGTTCACTGCATAGCTATCTTGTTTGTCTACTAGCTCAATGACGTAGCTTTGTGGGCAGCTTAGTTTCGGTGGAGTATAGTCAGGCACGGTAATGTTAACTTCACAAATAGCAACGTTTCCGTCGAAGTCGAAAGCTACGTAACGAACTACCATATTGTGGAACACTTGAAGAGGTGTTCTGAAGTGCTGAGGCGTAACTTCTAAACGAGCGATGGCACCGGAATTGTCGATAGCAGTAGGTTCAGTAAAGTTTACCGCTAGCAGCCCACCGTTTACATCCGTTCCAACTATGATTGGCTGCTGAGGGCAATTCTGGAATACTGGTGGCTCATTATCGACGCAAGGAGAATATCCATAGTCATATCCAAGTAAGGGTTCAGCTGCTGGCTCATCACATCCCATTAGTTCAAACTTCAGACAGGCATTGTCCATAAAGCTAACAATTCCCAAAATCACGAATCTGGCTTGTACATATTTTGGTAGAGTAATCATAGCAAGTTCACCGTAGTTTCCAGGATCTCTCATTGTTAAATTAAAGTTAGGGAAATAGACAACATAGTTTTCATTTTCTGCCTGTTTGTAGAAAAATCTAATTTCTGTTGGTCGACCAACAATATCAGAAGTAACGACGCCCTTGACAAGGATAGCTTTTACTCTGTAGACTTTCCCGAGATCGACACTCACGTATGTGAAAGCCTCTTGTTTGCCACACCAACCCGTAACTGAATTAAGCCTGATGTTTTTGGCTTCGTAGTTTGGCCTTTCAGAAGTGGCATTGATAGCAGAATCAGAAATTCTTCCTGACGCCAAACCGAGAGGCTTGATGTCTTTACATTCAGGCTCGCGCATGCATGTGATTGGCCTAGGGTTGATGAGGATGTACCCTGGTTTGGAGCATCCAAATAGCACTTCAGATCCTTGTTCATAGCTTCGTGCAATTTGGTATCCGTCCGCTGGTCTGCCTGGGTCTTCGCATACCGGTCCTTCGCATCTTAAGTCTCCAAAGTCCCAAATGCCGTTTCCTTGACATCTTACTACATTATCATGCTTGCTTGTTTCTCCAGCAAGTCTGAAGGTGTTCTGGCATCCAAAGAAGAATGAACTTTGGAATCTCGTGTCTTGATATTGACCGTATTCAGCTCCAGGTGTTGGCATCGGAACTCCGCAGTCTTTTCGTGGACATTGGGGTTGGGCACCAGAAAACCAATAGTCAGGTAGGCCCTAAAAAGATATATGTTTTATGTTGTTATTGTTATTAAAAAAAAAAAACGATTATTCCGAAACAATAGTGAATTGCCTAGCCTAGTTCATGATTATGATTTATAAATTATGTGTTTTATTTATAATGAATCTCACCGGCTTAGGATCATAGACACACTGTCTGAATCCAGATGACACTGTGTTCCTTAACTGCCTTCCAGAAGAAATACAAGTGATAGTAACGTTGTCTCTGTATGGTACCAGTACACTTTCAGGGTCATCTCTTATTACTCTCAAGCCGTCGTTTTTATCGTCAGATAGTGTCACACAACGAGCATCTGAAATGTTATTTGATGATCAGAAAGGTTTTACTAATGTAAGGTTCCTAGGCTTTACCTATTGTTGGATTATTGTTGGATAATGTTTTACTAATATTAGGTATCTAGGTTTCTACCTATTGTACAGTGTATTTAGGAAATGTCAAATATATATAACTCAAATATAACTTACATTGACATTCAGGAGCCGTTCCATTCCAAGTTCCACTCGAAGTACAAAGTAAAGATGAGAATCCAGACATGACAAATCCAAAATCGCATTGGAACTGTACGATATCACCGAAGTGGTAAGCGTTTTTGGTAGAAAGAAGTTTCCCGTTTTCAGGAGATGCTAGAGATGGACACATAACTGGCACACAGGACTTGTTTTTCTGGTAAGTGTCGCCATCACGGTCACCGGTTTCAGAAGTTTCGATAGCGAAACCAGCTGTACCGTTTGAAGAATAAAGTTCGTAACCAATGTTGCAAGCACAAGAGTAGTTTCCGGGTCTGTAAAAACAATTTAAATAATTTAGTTATAACAAATCTTAGGCCTGAAAACATAATAAAAAAAATATGGCGTTACTTACGTATTCAAGCATTTTTGATCGCAGCCACCATTGTTTTCACTACATTCGTTGATGTCAGCGCAGTCTAATCTAGCACAGCCCATTATTTCCAGCTTCAAACATGGTGCACCCACATAGTCCTGAATCTTGAATCGCACGTATTGTGCTTCAATGGCCATTGGCAAATTCAAAACAGATAGAGTTGGCTCTAAGATGCGAAATTCTACAGCTGTTCCATCAGGGTTGGTGTAATCTTTGAAGGCGTCCGTCAAATCGTTAGTGTATTGAATTCTAATCGCAGAAGTGAATGCGATATTGCCATCTGCTCGCATTACGCTCATGGTTCTAAAACCTCTGATGATAGTTGCTGCTCTCAAGTCTACCAGGACCCAGTTGGCTCCAGCTTCTAAGTTATTTCCACACCACCCTCCACCATTATTTAGACGAACCATCTGAAGATTTAAAACGAAATATTAGTAACTGAATAGTAAAAACCTATGGGCGGACTTGTGGTATGCATATTTTGGAAACTTACTCCTTTGTGATAGCCAGATTCTGGGGTCGATGTTGTAATAGATTCGTCAGGAATAGCTCCATTTATTAATCCTAAGTCACCAACAGGTCTACAGTCCATGTTGGGTGTGAAACCTGACTTGCAAGGGCAGAAAAATCCTCCTTGGGTGTTTTTGCACTCAGTTGAGGCACTGTCGCATTGGCTGCTGATACATTCGTTGATATCTTCGCATGTTGGTGCTGGGTCGAAATCTTGGTTGGATCCACATCTTAAAACGCTGGGTCCGTTGAGTTTAAATCCTGAATAACAATCAAACAATAAATATTTTTACTTACAATTTAAACCTATTTGAAACTGAACGAATTATTTTAGAACTATTATTCTTACCCTTAAAACACTGAACGCGAGCCTCATCACCAAACATATAGACTCTAGTCTGATCAACAATGAATCCGTTTTTGATTTCCGGGAATATTGGGCACAGAGCTTTTGTGCACGTTGGTACATCACCAGACCAGGTTCCGTTGCTCATGCATAAAAGAACAGGTTGACCAGCTCTAACGTAGCCAGGCTCACATTCATATCGGACAATGGTACCGTAGCTTCTTCCACCTCCGTTAAGTATCGTCACATTTGCGTGTGGAACGTCGGAAAGGGCTACACATTGCGAAGCTGCAAACAGTATAAATTTCGTTAAAGAAATTGTGACCTTATAATTGTTTCATCCTAATTGTATGTAAGTAAGTACTTACCTAGACAAGTCGGTGTTCTTTCCCATCGGCCATCTGATAAGCAAGATATCTTTTCAATGGGCTGTCCAGTGGGGAATGCGAAGCCAGCATAACATTGGTAAGTAGCAACGCCCCGATAAGTCACGTTTGTGGAACCAATGGAAAATCCGTTGTCGATTTGGGGTACTGGACCACAATAAACCTCTTGACAGCTGGGGATATAAGTTGTAGACCAATTGCCACCGTCTAGGCAAGTCGTCGTGATACGGGGTTTTCCTGTCGCAAATTCTTGGCCAATTGGACAAGAGAAAGTACTAACTGTTCCAAAGGCAGTATCTCTGTTTGAAGCTAATGCACCTAATCCGGAATTCAAAGGTGGGCAATCTGAAATGTTTAAAAAATACATACGTCATTCATCACGAACCAGTTTTGCCTTTTCCATATGTTTTAATGCGCTACATAAATATATACCTGCAGAGAACGTTGCTTTCCATCCTTCTCCGTTATGTAGTGCATCAGATACGAATCGTATTAGCATCTCGCCGCTGGAAGCAGTAAGTGTTATTCTAGGTTTTACTGTAAACCCATTTTCTGAATGTAATCTGAGTCCAGTTGTGCTTGCTCCATCAAAAACTTGCACAACATCGGTTGGGTGAATGTTGAATTCCTCGAACTTAAGTGAAAGAGGACCTCCATTAGGATTCTTCACTCTGTACAAACACTCCTGGTTATTGGGATAGTTTGAAAGTCCGTAGGCTGGTGAAGTAAACGTGCCGTTTGAAGCAATAATAGTTGCTCGACAACCTTGGGAATATCTCATGTTGAATCCCTTTTTAGAATCACCAAGACTAGTGCGAAAGTACATGTAGAGATGGTTCGTTGTAGAAATAACAACCTTTTCATTTTCTTCGCCAGGACCCGTAAGCCTAGCCAGCACGGGACTAGATGGAGTGTTGCCATCTTTGATGACGATATAATCTCTATTCATCCCCAATTCCAAATCTTCGATTTCCAATGAGACTATTCTACCAGGCTGGGCTTCAATAATGTACATGCATTCCAAGCCACCGGGGTAACCGTTCGGGTAGCCCGGTGAAGTCAATACTTGGCCTTGTGGGGTGGCTCTTAGAATGCCACCACAGTTTGAAGACTCAGTTTTCCACGCAGCGCGGAAACCTTTCTTTTCCACAGATCCATCAGTACTGAATTTTATAATCATAAAATTAGATGCAGATACATAAAGTTTATTGGATAAATCTTGTTTTCCCGATAGAGTCGCTAAGTTTACAGACTTGTCTTCGGTCCTTCCGCCTACTAAGATCTGAACAGTATCGAAAGTCTTTTCAGTTTCAAAATCTTGGAACTGTAAGACAATATTTTGACCTTGTGGTCCTTCAAGGGTCCATTTACATTCGCTGAAAGCAGGGTACTTATGGGGATAACTAGGGCTTTCTACGACATTTCCACTACTGGCCATGTAAAAGTGGCATTCGGAAGCACAGTCCATTTCGTCGGAAGCATCTCCGCAGTCGTCTTGCTTGTCGCATTTGAAGGCCGAATTGATGCATTTTCCGTTTGAACAATGGAAGGTTCCTATAAGAAAAGAAATATTTGATCATTGTTTAAGATCGTCGTATCCGTTTTACAAGTTACACAATAATCAATTATTGACTTACCAGCAGGGCAGGCGTTGGCTCTGCACATGAAAGGCAGAAGAGTCTCGCAAGTGGTTAGCTCCCATGACTGACTTTCAGAAGTAACGTGAACATCCACACATTCTCCTTCCTTAGGATTCGGTTGCCTGAGGTCCCAGAAGCCAGCGTATTGTGACACCAGCGTCCCAGCAGCAGATTCCAATGTGTTTGTTCTGAGGTCGTCCACGGTTGCGAGACCCAGCCAGTAATGGTTATTGCTTGGACTAGTGGGTACCATACTGGCGGTCATGTTGTTTTCTGAGTAGGTGTCAACTACCATTAATTCGCTGCCGTACCTGAAAGCATTATAACAACCGTTTTTAATACTTGTTTATGAACAGTCTGAAGTTGGGCTTTATTCATTACTCATAATGGTTGAAACTTACCTCCGACATAGCTCTGCCGCTTTCTCCCATGAATGCCTTATATTGAAAAATTTGTAACAGTGCAACCCTTTCAGCTCCCATCCTGAAAAAGAAAAAAACCTTTGTTCAGATACCATAGAGTTTTACTATATAAAACCTACTCAGTTTCACAGTTACATTGTGCTTGTATTTAAATTGGAGGTATTTCAATATAATATATCCTTTGTAAAATATTCAAGACTTGTACGAGCTCTACGTATGTAAATAAAATTTAATACTTCTACCCAACCTATACGATCGTAGTAAGAGGAAAAGTTGTAAATACTCGTAGATACAGTTAGAGACGAGTTCACAATGAGCAGTAGATTATGACGAGTTATTTGTTTGCTTTGTAAATTACCATCAAGTTCATGAGTATCACGAAATATGTGGAGGTAACCATAATATTGTTCAAATAACTTTCACTGAAGGGCTAAAGGCGAAAGCGAGCTCTTTATTTCACTTAGAAATTGTTTGCCTACCGATTATTTTGTGACGCAACTTTCTGTGCGGAAGCTTGCATTTTAACTGTTATCTATTGAAATATCTTTCAACTATATATTTATACTACCTACCTGATATTATAAATATGAAAGTTTGCGTGGACGTTTGTGTGTTTGTTAACGACTGATTTGGATGAGATTTGGTATAGATATATATTTGGACTTAGAATAACATTTATAAGCTACTTTTCTACGAATCATGCAAGCAAAAGCGAAAAGTTGTAGCTAGTTAGTAATATTTCGCATACCACGTTGTGTAGACGAAGGTTTGTGGTTTGTGGTATCATATTCGTAGTATAAGTAAAGTAAGTACCTATCTACCTATTGGTAGAGCATGCTAAATAACAGGCACTGTACACAATGAAACGCAGTAGTGTCCTCCACCCGAGATCAATCATGTTCCACTGTAGATAGTTTCGTAGCACTTGAAGTGCTGGAAGAGCCTTTACCCATCTCTAAAATAACAAAACTTCTGTCCAAAGTTTCAACTCAAACATATTTGTACCTAAACTTAACCCTGAAGTTGCAACAGTTAACTGACGCGTCCCTAAAGTTCCAAACTATACACTTCACTGTAAGGAACACGAAACTGTTCTTACGTAGGTAACGAGTGAATTTGCCAGGCGCCTTATTAATTACAAGCGTCGCATGTTAAGTAACTAGGTAACTTACCCCCCTTATGTCTACCCGGGTTACTATTAACTGCTGCCTAAGGACTTTGTGGGCAACTGGCACTCGCAACTTATCTCGATGTTGCTTATGGCAACCACAACAGACGCAAGTAGAGCTTAGTACCTAGACTTCTTAATATATTCTGGAATATACTGACATTCATGCGTAGGTAAACTTAAATGTTTCAAAACTGTCAGGCTAACATGACAGTAACATGATTTTGACATCTCATTATCTCGTCTCGATTAACGCTGAAACACCTATTACTTTCAAGTAGCTTTAATTAGATAACTGATACAGGCGTGGAGGGAGAATAATTCAACAATATTTGTATGAGCACCTACGTCGTATATCGGTAGAGCTACTATATGTTATCTGTGGTAGATCTAACGATATTGTTGCTACGTAAGTTTTATTGATTACAAAACAAGGCTTTCAAAACATTTGTGTGATGAACATAGGTGTTTGTGCTGAGTCTGGGTGTTATAATGAATGTATTTGTAAAGATATATAAGTATTCTATCAGTCATCTGGTCACCATAATAGCCATGTTTAGTTTGGAGCTAGATGGTACATTGTTCACCAATATTTATTATATTTAAAAACTAGGAGTATACCTAATCCTCGTCCCACATTTCACAAAGATGTAAGTAAGACTGACGTCGCCAACCCTCGCCAGAATCGCCCGCTATTGAAGTAGGTATGCAGTACCTTGATATTAAGCGCTAACTTCCAAACGTAGACTAAATTGACACAGAAAGCAGAATTGCATCGGTAACACCTGTTTACCGATGCTTTTTGGCACGATGCATAAAATATTTTGCTCCGGTAAGCGTTGAAACAGTCGGTAAGCGGTCCTAAGTGTAGATGGACTGACGTGGTGCAAAGTCTAGGGTCACTTGTCACGTGTCACGCTTTGTGCATTCCCGAATGGTCGCCGAATGAATAGGAAGCAGTTTCTCAATGCTTTTGCCTGTTTCGAATGGGGTTTAATATTTCTGAGAACGGAAAGGGGTTAATTTACTTGCTGACTTAAAGTGCGACTTGTGTAATGGACCATTCTGCTAATTTATGGAAGTAAAAGATTCATAACTTTGACAATCCCTGCTCCATATGTTTGTGTCATACTTGACATGACAAATTTTGATTCATAAACTTTTGTTCAACTCCAATTCATTGATTCATTTCGAACTTGTGCGAAAAGAGATTAACATTATTTAATTACCCTACTATTTAGTTAATTTCTGACCAGAGAGCCCGCTTCGATTAGTATCATAGTTTTTATCATAGTCATCGGTTCATGCAAAATCGATGATTTTATAAGTTTCCCAAAGCTCTCAACATTTCCGTGCCATACGTAGGTATAGATTGAACAAAATTGCAGTTTTCAACTGATTCATGTTCAATGTTTTTGGTAGAACGCAGTTTTATGCATGTTATTGATCTCTACTTCCTTCCGATCTGATATCTAGTTCCACATGTCATCAAGTATAATAACCAACTGCTTCAAGTATAAAAACGCAAATTGTAATAAATAGAGCGTGCGAATTTGACGAGCTATCGCGAAGACCGCGGATGCGCTCCGCCGGAGATACGATGCAATGCTCGACCCACTTTAGTTGTACGTGTGCAGCTCGTAGCTTCGCTTGTGATTAGAAATTGCTGTTGATATAATAGGGAATAATCTCAGTTATCGTAAAATAAAATATCTAGCGATGGTTTTTACACATGAAATAGATTTTTTGTGCACTTATGGAAGGCTTATATGGAGTAGGTTGCCAGGAAAAGGTCTACCATTGTCATGGCGTAAAAAACATTTTTTTCTGCGATTCTTGAGTTAAATGTACTTGAAGTTAATATTGATCCTGACATCGCTCAACTCTACATACCTACTCTGCAGTTGTGTATGTAACAACAGTGCAATACACCACGCAAGCAGATTAACGTTTGGTTGAAATTGGCTGCGTGCATTTCGTGGCTTGCCGGCCGCCGCGGTTTCAATCCTATTGTTGAAATACACTCATCCGCCGAAATGTCATGAGAAACAATGTGAATTTAGCGCAGAGGTTTACTCGTGAATAAGTAATTCTCGCTTAGTACCTATTTTGTAAATGTATTTCGTGTTGTTATTTTGTTATGCTTTGAGCTAATTACAAGTAATTAGATACCAACATATTTATAATAAAAGGTTCAAACCTATTCCTGTGGCATACATTCTCTGAAGCAGAAGCCTTTTCAAGCTTACAAATGATAGTACGCTGATATTATCTTACCAAACCAATCTACTAACCAACCCATGTCAGAATTACGAGTACTTTGATCCATGTTACCTTGGCTTGCCGTGCCGGTACTTAGTTACATACAGACGATAAAACTGTCTCAAGCTGAAACTTACCTACGAGGAGAGTCTCTATGATACCAGATCTTTCAACCTTTAAAACTTAAAGTTGTTTAAATTTAAAGTTTGGTCATCCCGGGAAAAATAGGTAAATAAACGCGATAAATACCCGTAAATATTTATAATAACTTTTAAAACTTATTAAATCAAAAGACCAAAGAGCTAATCCAGCGTATAAGCATTGTCATTCAATGGTGGCAATTCGGTTGATTCATTTCTAAAATAAGGAATTGTCTAAAATATATTTAGTTAGGCATAGCATTTGTAAAACCTATTCGGTTGGTATCATCTAACTAAATTAGGAACGCTTAATTAAATTAGATAAAATAAAATTAGGATAAGTTGGTAGCAGCAGAATACCAAAGTTTTATTTGACAGTTCAAAACCTAATTTTAGCTAAAATTAGTTAGGTTGGTGCCAACAGAATTGAGGCCAATGTCACAATGCCGTCAGTGTCTTGTGGACGCTGCCCTCTGGCAGTGATCTGGACCAGTTAGATTTATAGATCGTTTTAAACATTCCTTCGAAAGCTCAACTGCTCACATGTATTTTATATTTTGTAGATTATTATGTACAATTCTTAAATACAATCTGAACAGCATCAAAAGCCGTTACAGTTAAAAAAATAAAATATTTTGACCTTATTGTTTTTCGAGCTAGTTAATCTTTAGGTACCTACAATATAAACGAAATAGAATCGAACGCAATTCTATCTGCCTCTGAGCTATTTCGATGGATCTTCATACAGCCTGCCAGTTCCCATGTCGGCGGTCATGGGCAAATAGCTTCGTAACTGTGAACATACAAGAGGGTTTCGTGTGTCGGTTTGGTCTCTACTGGGACTACCTATTCCGAATCGAGAGATGGCTTTCTAAAGGAAAAATCCTTGAACCCCTAAGATCTCTCGACATTAGTCATCGATGTCTGATTATTGTGAGTACCTCTTTCGCAATCGTAAAATTATGTCATGAATTTCTACGAATTGCTCTTAGAATTGGAAAATAATATATTGAATACCCTTTGGAATCTCTGGAATTTTGTGAGTAATTTCAAGCTTGTAGCATTCAAAGTATTTTTTCGTAAAACCTACTTTACAAATTACCTATTTACTTTATATTTTATTTGGCCGAAGGGTTCTCTTTATCTGGAATTTATATTCAGATTGCTATCAGAATTCAATTTCATATTTTCGAATGGCAAAATAAAAGTAAAATTTTCAGGCATTTCACCGATTATATATGAATTTATTCAATAGAAATTACAACAGAGTTGACCACAGGCTCATACGTCAATTTACTTGTAGTTAAAGCTAAACACCAAAAAACCATTCAGTAGGTTTTTTTTACACAATGTTAGATAAAACTAAGTAGGTACCTAGCTATCATAGTATAGGTACTTTTTCGAATAAGGAGTAATGTCACCCAGTTGTATTGTCGACACGGGCTCCCGCAGTTGAAGAGGCTCTTAGCCTTGTGCATGATCACGACGGCCGTGCTCCGGAGATTGACTTACAGGTATCAGGCGAGCCACTTAAACCTGGCTTTGTGAGCGAACTGGGCCTAGCTATATTTACTTGCTCGTACATACCTGCATTATCAACGTGTAGCTCGATTTGTAGTGCACTACATTGTCCGTTCGACGGAAGGACTTTGTAGGCTTGCCTATAGGGTTGAGGCAATTTCTGATATTGGTTGCCTAGCCTTGTATCTGATATGGGTTGCTTAAACCTCAGACCAGCCTTGACCGTAAATAATTTGGATGATTACCTAGTGAGCTTACTAAGCCAGCAAGTGTAATAAAATGACTTAAGGTACTTAATGAGGTACTTAATTATTCGTACTAAGACTTTGCGAAGGGGAACTCAATATAAATTAATAAAAATATATAAATATTCTATAATGCTTTGCTTGTTTGAATATATGATGCTGTGTGAATTTATCCAGTAATATTAATTATTATTAATACACTCACTTTTCTCCGAGCCAGTTTTTGGAAATTAAAATTTTAGTAAAGCAACTAAGAGTAAATTTCTGTTTCGAAAATAATTTTATTTGATAAAATTACAAGAACCTTTTGAATTGTTATATATATTAGGAGTACTAATTCACTTATATATCTGTATTTTAACTTCTAAGCTTGTATAATTCTCGATCTTTCCAATCATCCTCATAACAGAATCTAAATATTAAATATCCGTCAAGCTTCCAAAATAACTGAAATGAGATTGATACCATTCGAATCAGATATCAATAAACGCGGCGCGCATTTTGATATTTTCAATTTATCAAGTGGCTCTACAATTTAAGAGACGTCTCGAGAATTTTGGATGATCGGGTATGATGGATATTCCATTGAGATCTCAACTTTTTGTCTTGGTTTTATTTACTTGTGGTAACATTAACCTGGACTCGAGGCTCGATGGGCTTATTTCACAGACTTTAAACTATTTTGGTGTACCAACCTATCCTTAATTTTACGTTGAATCTGTCTACAATACAAAATGAGCTTTAGTGCTCTAGTTTCAGTTTAATGGAACTCAATTGGGTAGCCAAGAACTCAACTCAATCACCATACTATTTTACCAGGGTTGACTAAATCATTATGGCAATAGGTTTGCAGTTACGTAGGTAATACAAACTATTTAAACTATTGTGCAAAACGTAGGCATGTGCCGCTTATATGTTTGAAGGTGACTCTGAATACACCCCTAAGACATCTTCATAGACCTAAATAACTAAAGATAATGATGATTAGAATAATGATTACCGAGCATGTTTGTTTTTTGACTCATCATAAGAATTTTTAAACGCTTCAGTTTAAGCTGGACCTTAAATTTCACGTTAAAAAGTCACTTTTGTTCGTAACCTATGAAAAGTTTCTACTCTTTTGTGATACCTAACTAACTTACCATAAAAACGGAGCACCAGCACGGAAACTATACCAGTTTTACTGCTCACATATTAATGATTTATGCGCGAAACCTTTCGACGAAAATGTAACAAAGTGAGAATGGCAGCCTATTCACGTCACGAATGAAGTCTTTGTTTTCCTAAAAAGCTATGCACGGCATAAAACGGTGAGCAGCACGGTTAGACGAGTTATATTACTTCCATGATAAAGCCTTACGAGTTATTGTAGTTGAAAATCCAGTATAAGATCTGTAACTAACTACGAAACTGGAATTTGCAAAAAATACTACAGAAGAGTCTCCTTACTCGCAGACCTCGCAATGTATCATGTCTGTACTACGTACAGACTTAATTATGAAGTAAGTTAGATACTTATTCATCTAAGCAGTACCTACCTAAACAGACACCTACGACACGTATTTTAATATTCGCATATTAAAGGCGTCTGTGAGTCACGTTCTAGCTATGTTCTGGCGCCTTTCACTCATTACGAATGAACTTCAAGGTTAGTACATGGCTGCTTTGCTGCTCAATTGACTTTAAGGCTCCTTTCACACTCCAGATTCGTGGTTGTTTAGTGGTTGTATGGTTGAAGTCATGGAGGGTCACCTTTAGGACATGTACATGCAAGGTTCTTCGGTCAGGCGAAAAGTCTCTTGCCCACCAGCGTAGTCCATGATTGCAATGGGTAAATAATTCTTTCTGATGCTATATCGTTATTATTGACTAGTGAAAACGATGAACTCATTTATGTATATATGTCATGACACTCTAAACCACGAATAACCACCATGTGTAGTTATCTACCTAAAGTATCGTTCGTATGTGTAGTTGTCTTGACAATACAAAGCGCATTGTGTTGTGATAAAAACATTGTCAATCAACCAGTAAAATATATTCGAGACACCTCGTACCATGTGACTTTAACGCTGTTTTATTTGGCTGTGTTCGTTCATGAGCTCGAAGGCAATTATTAACTCTACATTCATGTGATATAAAGAATGTAATGTTATTTCACATAACAAAATTTTGTGCTATAATCATTTTATTTGAAAACAAATTGCCACGTAATTTACGTAATTTTGAAGCTTATAAAAACGCAAATTATCTACCAGAAAAGTTTCCTCAAATAACACAATTAGTAGACGAAATTAATATAATTTTGTCTTCCGCGGTGTAGATTACGATCTTTTAGGAAAGAGCAAAGCTTGTGAAGAACATTTTGCATTGCAAAATGGTACTTAACCAAATGTAACGCCGGAAACGGGAGGATAATCTAAATTTGTGCTTCACAGATAGGCTTCAATGCGTCGAGAAGCGGAAATTCACATGAATCTTGTTTAAAAATAGCGCAAAACACAACGAGAAAATAGGGAAAATCTCTGATTACACTTCTAGCTTTTCCCGCTTTTATTTTTCTCTTTAACCTTTGGTGTCTACGATACCTTTGGTACCCATGGTACATCTCGATTTGGCAGACCGTCTTACAGTAGACTTGAGAAATCAAAAATCTTGACAATCTTGTCTGCAATCTGCTTTCTAAGTGAAATATGCCTTGGTATCCATAATTGAACAGACGTGTTATGACTACAATGATGCAGCATCAGCCGCCTTACCAACTGACCCAGATTGTGATGCTCCAAATGCCGTGCCAAGTTTAAAGCATGCTTTGAGTAAACTAAATGATATGATTGTGTCGTTTTTACGGTTTCGTTCTGTTCGACAGCTTAATGACAGAATTATTTTAGGTTAAATCCTATTTCTACACACTTGATTAAGGGTCACTGGGCCATTGTTGAGGTCGAGTATTGAAGGCATGCAATTTTGAAGATATTATTTATAAGCCCTTATCGACACTACTATATAATGATAGTGTTTAAATTTTTTATTACTCAATTACGATGAGGAGGCTAAATAAAAGTCAATGAAATTCGCAAATGCGCCAAAGAGACTCCAAGTAACACGAACTCAGCAGCGGATACTATATTCAGATGCAGTCCAGTTATCGCTAGCGGTTGTATAAAGGCTAGTTATTATTGTAGTTGTGATTACTTGTGATTAGCCGGCACTAGGCCAGTAACGGTGTCCAGGTGAACATGTATACAGCAGCTAGTTTTGAGATTGTATCGAAGTTGCCAGCATACCGCTTAACATCAGGCTTTTACGCACACTTACACTCACGAGTTATTTATGTTCTGTTTCGTGGGGTTATCTAACCTGTTTCAATAAAGAAACCATTTTTATATCGTGGTTTTAGTCATGTCTTCGCACAATACTCAGCGATATTATGCAAGTGACTAAAACCTACGTTTGTATACTACCGCAGAAACCTTTGACGGCGTTCTAATATAGATCTCAAAAAAAATATAAAGAAATTATAAAATGTTGAACGGTTTAGTTAGTTTATTTTCTGTTAGTGTACGCAGCAAGTTAAAACTACGATGTCTTCTTTAGAAGATTATGTTTATTGTATGTTTTATTCCTTATTTCATTATTAAATTACAGAATTACTTTACAAACTGGATTGAATTTAAACTTTTTCTTTTTATTATTATTCCTTCCATAAACCATCAAATAAAATGTGTAAATAAAACATTTTTTCATACAAAAGCTGATTTGCTGAGAGTACAGTCTTTAAGATTTGTGTCGTTATTAACTACGAGCATAATCGTCGTTTATTGTGTCAGTGAACCAGCCTTTAATATATTTACCAACCCTCAGTTTTAATATAATATTAATTTGATAAAAGCATTTCTTAATTTAATTATGAACCCTAGGCTTTTGCGTAAGTTAAATAAGGTGTTATGTTCGTAATTTGTTTAAAACTAGACGTATTAATGAGTCTGTACATAAGACTCCAATTAAGTATTTCATCTAACCTAACCCATTAGTTAATTAAAACCGTATTCTAAAAGGGCCCTAATATTTTAATTAAGTTAATAGTTTTAATAGTTTTCAGTCTACTTCAAGAAATTTCTCTGGTAGAGTCACGTGACTGGTTTTTATAATTCCGTAGTTATATTTATTTAAATATGCCAGACGTATACGTAAAAAATAATATATACATTAAAACTAAACTTTAAACATATTTTTACCCTGTTCATTACGTTTTTTAATCACTTTTATTTTAAAAGGCTATAAAATTACCTCTAGGTCTCATTTATAAAAGTTTTAGAATAAGGTTGCTGTTTCAAACTCCAGACAATAATTGAATACATAGATTATTTTAGTAATTCGCGGGATATTTCATAATAACATAGAATATGAAAGCCTTATTAATAAAACCTAGCGACAGTATCTAGCTACTTTGAAAGACCTCATAAAAATACACTAAATCGCAACCATCTTGATTCTTTACATAAGTGTCTATCGATACGCGTCTCAAATCGAATCACAAAGGCTGCAAAATTCTACCCTTAGTTGAATGTTCTCATCAATAAGGCGGGCTGAAGGTTGTGAATATCCTTCGGCTGAAGGTTATGAAAGGTTTGACATTAAAACGCGATTAAGAGAAATTTAATTTAACTTTAATTCTACGTAATTTCTGCAATTTCAGTGTCAGATGTCATCTGATTAATATAAAAGTGATTTCGGCTTTGACCGTAACTTCATTTTGATTGTTCAATTGTGCGTTTTCATTGAAGTAGAAAAGAAATGAGGTATGGAATATCAACGCGGGTTATCATATCAGTCAGCGTTTAAACTGGCCTGTCTACTAGACTGATTTGTCAGTTGGTAGTAGCTTTGCCTTCTGCGCTGTAGGTTGTCGATTCGTTTTCTTCCCAGGATAAACATTTGTGTGATAAACAGGTGTTTGTTCTAGGTTTGGTTGTATAAAGTCAAAGTCAAAGTCAAAAGATATTTTATTCACAATGATCACCTTAAAACGTCTTACATACTAGGTGAATTTAGGTGATAATTCCTTCTAACCTAAGCCCGAGAAGAACTGGCAAAAATCTCGTCCTGGACCTAGCGCTTTTTTGCATGATCCATCTTATAACTACCTTAACTACGAAAAACTAATACAAGAGAGTTTATACATTTCAAATGTATCGGTTAACTGTCTGAGGGCAGAGCAACATGAGGCCACGAATTCTTATCTTATCAGGCATTGCTAGCATATTTTTTAAATATATATTAAACTAGCTGACCCGGCAAACGTTGTTTTGCCATGTATGTTATTTTTAGGAAACATTTTTATAGGTAAATATGATGTTTAAAAAATAAGGGTTGATCGTAGAGGGGTGAAAATTTAGGGTTGCATGTATTTTTGTATGATGTATCATAAAAAAATAAAAACAAAAAATTTTGTCTGAAAAATAAAAAAAAAAAATTAAGGGGTGGACCACCCTTAACATTTAGGGGGATGAAAAATAGATGTTGTTTGATTCTCCCCCCTGACTAATATCCTCGCTAAGGATCACGAAAATCGGTCGAGCCGTTTCGGAGGAGTTCGATTACGCACCCCGTGACAGAAGAATTTTATATATTAGATTTAGAAATTGAGAATTTAAAATTTGGCAAGAAGATAAATTGCATCCTGGGGATTTAAGCTACAATTCCTTTCAAAAAAAAATGCGGATGAAGTCGCGAGCAACAGCTAGTTATTTATATATGTATGTATGTTGCAAAAAAACATGCTCATGCGCATGATTGTGATACCCAGGCTACATACAACGTCCTCAGATCTTTAGTTACTTTAGGCCTTTCAGGATTTCCAGAGGCTAGTCAGAGGCACTTTGAAACATATTGACACTTGCCCTCAATATTTGCACAATCTAGTTCCAATTCCAACTGTAGTTAGTATTCCATAAGTGACAGGTCGCAAGCCGTCGTTTTCGCATTGTATCGATTTTACAAGAAGGTCAACGATAATTTAGCATTTACCTCCTTTGGAAGTTTGGACATGTTCGGATATTCGGCGGCCGCTCTGAATCTATGAGGCAAGAGAGGTGCGCTACAAGAATTTGAAGTGTTGACTTACAGGTCTAATGTACCTACGTACACAATTTCACTGCTTCTGATAAAACCATCGCTGCGAGCATGCTCTGTGGCAAATAGTATTACGGAGATACTAAAATTTATTCTGTGTAAGCTAGGTAGTACTTCCCGACAAACTCTTTTAAAGGAAGCTCTAGCAATGGGCTTGACAGCTTCTTTGTGCTTTATGAACGGGCTTTGTTCAGAATCTTGTAGACCCTGATCGCAAAGATAACGCTGGTTCTATAGAGCCAGTGCTTATTAAACTCGGGGTTCGGAGAAAGCGATGAAATTCCCTTCGCCTTCTCCCCATCTTATTGGACAATAGCCACGTCTGTTTGGCTAACATTCGAAGTTCATTCTCCACGTCATAAAATAAATAATACATACTGTTGTGAGATACGAAACTCATAAGCGTTGAGAGGGATTTGTCTTGACTCCAGCTCGGGCTCCACCAGTCCGTTGTCTAGTGTCAAATTGGAACGACTTTCTATCATGACTCTACCCCATGAAGTTATTAATCAAATTATGTAAGCTTTGGGAGCATCTCGGTCGCAATCGATATCACCCTTTTTTGTAAGTTCGATCAAACAACTTTGGGGTAATATTGATCTAAAGTTTTTATTACGAGTTCCTCTTCTATACACTTTGATTGTTATTTATATTCCCACGTTCTAGACATTGGTATTTACTTTATTACTTTCAAGAAGGGATTTTGCGGAATTGAAAACTTTTTACTTTGTTAGAATTTTGTAAAACTTTGTTGTAGATTTTATTGGCGGAGCGGTTTCCTTTGTCGTTTTTCTTTAAGGCTACTATGAGTTGGACGAATGGTTGAACTTGTAAGAAAAATATTGTGGGTACTTAATAATTCATGCTTCAAACACTTTATGAATAAAATATAGGAAGAGGGGAAGGAAGATATACAATAGCATTGTGGATGTATAGCGTCCAACAACGAATGCCCCAACGACCTCTAGTTTAGGCAATAGTACAAACATTCGAGTAAATAGGTAAGTACATGCAAAATATCAATTCTTGCAGCACCATTACGAGCTAACACACGCAATACAAAAGGTCAACAAATACGTAATTAATTATGGTTTCCTTTTGTTTTCAATTGCATAATATTACGAAGGTCGTTCATCCCACACACAGAATAACTAACAGAAACCAATTAGAGATATTCCATAGAATTGAATGGATGCGTAGGATGTTGAGGTTAATACCTACTTAGGAAGATAGGTGCTTACTTTTAAATAAGCATAACCCACGCCACCGGTAAAGAAATTACCTGATCTAAGTATTTGTACATTTTGTACTAACCTACTTTAAAATTTATCGAAAATAATAACCTAAGGACCTTAGGATAAACCTAAGGATATGGTTCACATTCCTGCTCTTTTTCTAGGCTAAGTGGGGTCGGGACCACATGTTTCCTTCTCCCATATCCCTTTATCAGCCGTCATCATTTTTACCGACACACTTTTGTTACTCATAATGCTATATTGTTTTACACACGTAATTTGTTTTTTTTTACTTATCTCTTCTCCACATTTATATCTATTTTTTTATTTATTTATCATAATAAAAAAGTTATAGCAGTAATGGTAAATATAGGACAAAAAACCACTAAGTTTTGTAATGTCTACACAAAATGTTACAACTAGTGTAAGTATTACTTAGGCAAGTAGTTAGTACAAAAAAAATCTGTCATTCTTCCCATCATATGACATTCATCCCTCACATCGTAACATACGCATATTATGCTGACCTATTAGGTACTTCTTAACCTAACTGTCACTGGCCGCTTTCGTTAGTTAATACGTACGTTAGTTTAAAATACATTTCTTAGACAGACAGCAAGGACCAGGGAGTCTAGACAAATACCTAACGCTTAGATTTCCTTCGCGCTAACGCCTCTGTAGCAAAATCAAATTGTATGGAAATGACACACAGGCTCACATCCATACGCCCTCTGTGACGCAATGGGACCAGCAACCTTTTGCCCTTGAGACGCAAAAGGTTGCTGGTTCGATTCCCGCCGCGGGACAAATGTTTGTAAGATCTGCAAGTATTTGTCTCAGGTCTGGGTGTTTCTATGTATTATATGTATGTATTTACAATAAAAGTATATAAGTGTTATTTCAGTAATGTGGTACCCATAACACAAGCTCTGCTTACTTTGGGGCCAGATGATGCTGTGTGAAATGCCCGGCATTATTATTATTATTATACAATTTGATCTACCCGCAGGCGTGAACGCCAGCAGAAAAATGATTTGTCTAGGCCCTCAGATAATTTTATATAGTAAAAAACAACTAGGTTTGTCAGAGATTTTAACTAGTGTAAGTAAGTACATGATCCTTGTATGCGAGTCGAATGGCTGCTTCTCAGTCACGCAGACCGTCTTCAACCCATCCGACCCATCTAGCACAATATAGACATGTGCTTATATTCTGACGTGTTTTCATTGTCACATCATGTCATTGCTACGATCCTCGAGTACTTATTTCGAACGCTCGATCAATTTCGATTGCAATGTAAATTCAGATAATCGTTTTGCCGTGAATAGATCGACTTTCATGTTTTCTAAATGAGATGTCTTTCTGGGAGTGAGTAGAAAAACTCGATAATGTAAAAGTGGCCATTGACAGACTGTTCAACCTGCTAGGACTAGATGATTCCGCTACGGATACCGATGTTTCTTTTTTATTTACTTCAGGTGTAGTAGTAAACTGGTGAAGGAAAACATCGTGAGGTAGAACTTAAAAAATACGAAGACGTGCGCAAAAGGTGCCTCTGAGGCGTACTTTAATACTTTCACCACACGGGTTCGTAATAACTAGTACAAATGCAAACCTTCTTTATTCAATAAAATCACAAGGACCACTTTGAATCCTCTTCGTACATGCTAGTGAATCTAGGTGCCGGTTCCTCCTAACCCCAGTTCAAGAAGAATCCGACAAGAAACTCGTCTGGTCTTAATACATTTTTGTATGATCCTTGACAATTTTGTTACGGATGCCGAGTCGAGTTGGAGCAGATTCATTCTAAGCTTTTTTGTCATATAAATAATCAGATATTTTATAATATGCTTTAATAGACAGTTTCTGTTTAATAACGTTTTTAAATTTGCCAATCGAGAAATCTAACACGTCGCTTGGAACCTTGTTATACCAGAGTACACTTTGCTCTATAAAAGGCTTATTAACTTTAGCGAGCCTAACAGTAGCACGATAAAAAAAAGTAGGCATATGATTTTCATATTGACCTCTTGTAAGTAGTGGACATCTTAAGTTCAATTTGTTCGCCCTGATCAACATGTGAATGTATAATTCCTTTTGCAGAAAATGGCTAAGCTTGTTAATTACACAATCTTTTTTCGTCGAGTTTAAATTAACGCTGCACATCAGTTATTCACACAATGTAAAATTCCGTGTGAAAAATTCCCGTTGTTTCAGTGGAAACAGGCCGAGTGCATGGAGGACACATTAGTGTTTCCAACTGCAGTGACTCGTGAGTTTCTTGTATACGAGCAACTTTGCAGCAACTTTAATAATGATTTGTTTTCTATTTAAGATCTTCAAATAACTTGTCTGTTTGAATCAGTTTTTTTTAAAACCTATCTCGATTTCAGAATGTCCAATTTATCTTCGTATTTTTTAAGCTTTACATATCAGTGAAAACTTTAGTGGATTATGTAATATTTTAGTGATTTTGTTTATAAGTTTCATTGTTCTGTTTGTTTTTCTAATTCTAACAAATCTAACAAATAATATTCGTAACAAGGCAAATGTTGCCGAACACTGAAACGTTGGGTATGGTGGCGAGCAATTTTTCAACAAAAAATAGCATTGAAAGAGGATGGAAGTCATGTCTGGATGTCTAGGATCCAGACATGACACCTGACACCTGACATACCTGATATCCTAGAATATTTTTCTCAATTAGGTTTTTTTCGTTTTCTCAACTTTCATTATAAAAAACTGTCGAAATCTATAGAACTTTTTTCACGTTGGTATGTAAGTTTAACGTGCATAAAATCTTCGAATTTTGAGTAATGAATAGTTGCATGTAAGTTGATGGTGCATAATCTCACATGATTTCATAACCTTTGGGACTTTATATATAATTAAATAAATGGTGTAAGTATATAAAGTTAATGTTGTTTAACACGTAGACTAGAAAGCAGATCAGTGTAGAAATAGACTAAAAAAACTTTAAAGTAGTTTTATTCTAACTTTAGTTGTCCGTGTAACCGCCCCTCTAATGTTATATCTCGAGACTAGGCAGCCACTCGTACGCGGCTTTACTAGATACTTGAGTGTGTTCCATGCTAACAGGTCATGTTCATGCTCCATACAGCAGGTAATCTAAATTTAGATGCAGCAATTTCGTTTAATAACTTCTAGTTTTGCCCGTGGTATTGTCTGTCTGGATAAAACTTTTACGCCGTTGGTAGTATCGATTTGAGAGGGCCTTAATTTTAAGGGCTAACACGCTGAGCTGAGCTTCTCAGTATTTGGCAGAGGAGGAGATCGTTGATTGATTATGCATTTTACCACCAAGCTAAGCCAGTGGCTTAGTTCTTAGTATTTGGCAGAGTGGATGAGGTTATTTATTATGCATTTTACCATATTAAGACAACAAGTCCTTGAATAAGTTTTCAAATGACTGGGTAAGTCCCCTTAAAAATATAAGTCCAAACTGACTGGCCTGTTAGCTCAGTTGGTACTAGCTCTGCCTTCTGTGCTGTAGGTTGAGGGTTCAATTCCCTCACAGGATAAACATTTGTGTGATGAACATAGGTGTTGGTTCTGTGTCTGGGTGTTATAAAATATGATATTTTATGCAAGTATTTAAAAATATATATAAGTATTAAATCAGTCTTCTAGTCACCATAATACCAGCTATGCTTAGTTTGGGGTTAGATGGTGTTGTGTGCGTTGTCTACTAATATTTATTATTATTATTAATTAAACCTGTGTCCTTGTGCATGAGTCCTAACAGAACGCAAACATTGTAATTAAAGGCAGTCTCGTATGTTTGCGGATATTAAGTGTTCAGTCAATCCTGGAATGTGGTAGGAGACAGATTGGCTTAATCCCGATTTTGAATTAGCATGTGACTGCTTCCACCGAGCTCAATAATCGAATAATCAGAGCTACGAGTAAGAAAGCTCTGGGAAGGTATGAACGAGTTCAACTACTAACTTCTTAATCTCTCAAACTTTAGAAGATGGTATATCATTGTTTTATGAATTCCACCTAATATGTAAATTAAAGATATTTGTCGAAATACTTAAGTTCCCTCTTTAAGACAGTTTTATACCCAATGTA
This sequence comes from Lampropteryx suffumata, assembly GCA_948098915.1. Lineage (NCBI taxonomy): Eukaryota > Metazoa > Arthropoda > Insecta > Lepidoptera > Geometridae > Lampropteryx > Lampropteryx suffumata. The sequence continues at coordinate 8,121,018 of OX402553.1, forward strand.
ATACACAAATAAATCAAAATACCTACTTAAATAAAATCGATTTTCTAATCTAATTTTCATTAGTTCAACATTAGTAAAAATTACATATTCTGAGAAATTCTCACATCCTGCCTAAGTAGCTATCTCTAGTTGAGCCGGTTCGATTACACAAGATTTTGGTTCACTCAGCTAAGGTGTACATAATACGTAATAGAATCTACTCTACACTCTCGCAGAGACATCATGGTACAGAGCAACTGTCGTCAGTTTACTGATATTACTTAACATAAACTGTGTTACTTATCTCAAACATGAGTGAAGATTGAGCTTGATTGAGTAGAGCTTGAGCTCTTGACCTTTAGGTCTTCTAACATAGAAGAAGTCGAAGGTCAAACTGTTCTCCGTAAATGTCAAGTTGATCAATGATTCACATGACTTTGTAAAACGAAATGACTTGTGTAAATATTTCTAAACTAAGCAAACTCTACCAGATACCTCGCCGAGAATAAACCGTCTGTCGATTAAAGATACGTTGTAGCAATTTCCTTACTTTAATTATGTGGCTGATGAAAATTAAGGAGGTAGTGACCCGCTTAATTCATTACAGAACCTCATGCTTGTACAGGCGACCACAGAAAGCACTCACGGTTTAAACAGCAAATAGGACATTGAAGTTGCAAATAATGCTCCAACTAATACGTTTTGTACTCTATTGTATTACTTAATCAACAAGCTAGTAAGCTAAATACTGATCATTATTATTACTAACCCGTGTTCATGTATAGATATGTTTTAGTAAATCATTTGCAGTTACATGTAATTTAGAGTAGATATGCCCGTTCTCTTTCTGCCCGTTTATTCAGTAATATTTTGCTCTACTTGTGATGTCGATTATACTAGCTAAGAATATAAATGTATGTGGCGCTACAGTACAAAATATAAAAAATTTAGTTTAGGGGTTGTTTTATGGTGGCGGAATTTGTTTATTCATTACGTTTCTTATCTTATCTCCCTAGTCTATGTGGCTCTAGGGTGTTTTCAAAGTGGCAATTTAGGTATATAACTTCATTAGAAGTCAAATTAAAATTCTTATTGAGATGAATATCAACTTTCGCCCATCACTACATAGTATAAAACAAAGTCGCTTCCAGCTGTCTGTCTGTCCCTATGTACGCTTAGATCTTTAAAACTACGCAACGGATTTTAATGCGTTTTTTTCAATAGATAGAGTGATTAAAGAGGAAGGTTTATATGTATAAAACATGCATAATATAGTAGAGAAACACTGATAATTTTAGAGGTTTCTAATGTGATGTCGTAAATAAACACATTTTTTACGCTTAGGTACATTGCAAACGCTGGCTACGTTACGAAATACCTACGAGATAGATCAAAATCAAAATCTGTATCTTTTGCAATCAGCATTGCACCCGTGCGAAGCCGGGGCGTGTCACTAGTTTTTCAATAAGCCACACTAGTCAAATATGTTACCTATAATGTGTTCAGGGATTTATATAAGTAACTAAGTACTTCCCTTATCTAGAAATATAACGTAAATACTTTGATGTACATCGATCTAATATTTTAGGTAATTTTAATAATATTTGTAAACTTATAGTTTGCTAAAGTTTATGCTTACCTACTTCAAACTAAACTTCCAAATCCCTTGACCTGAATGAGATTCGCAAATGAACACTATATTCGAAACGGGCCATCATCTATTCAATAAACTAAAGTATGTAGTACGAACATCAGCCTTTGTTTTAATAGCCATTGAAAATTAATTTTCCATGAATATGAGGCAAAATTACTTTAAACTGGGTCACAGACATGATGTGACCGCATCACTATAAATAAAACTGACAAATTAGTTGCAGCGAGTGCTTTCGATGGGCTGATTGCAACTTTTAATATTTATTTTGGGATTTATGGTCACAAAATTATAGTCAGGAAACAAATATGTAAGGCAAAGTTTTCAGAATTACCCAAATTATTATGAAATGTATATAATCGTTAATAAGTTTTCTTCTACACAAGACGTGCTATATCAGAGTTAAGTAAGCAGGGCTTGTGTTATGGGAACCACATGACTAATGAACTACTGGTTTACTTTTTTACATTTGTAAATACACTCATATAATACATTGAAACACTCAGACCCGAGGCAAATATTTGCAGACCATATAAACATTTGTCCATAATCGCTCAGATTTATATCTCAACTATTGTATTTATTACAGTAAACAAATGATTCTATAGATACAAAATTCAGAAGTATACTGGTGCTAGTTCAATATGTCTACCAACAATAGAAATAAACTGCTTAATTTTGTTTATATTTACTGTGGAACTTTTACAACTCTCATTAAAATTTATGTTCTTTGATGTACAAGTGTAACAGATTTTAATATCCCGGTTAATTTTGATAGTCTACGCGGCTGTAAAAGTGATATAATAAGCAGCCATCACTCTGTGCTGGGATTGGCTAACTTTTAAATGTAAGTTCTAGCTTCATTGTCTAATAACAGCAATTCCCTGTCGGTTTATCTATTTCTAAACCAGTGGTTGCGTTTCCATTGACGCGTAGATAAGGTTTAATTCGCGGTGTGAGTGGGGCTTATTGAATACACGTGATGCTTTTTACAAGTTTATAGGTTTCATTTCCGTCGTAGAATTCCCGCCACCTCAAGATTTTGGTGAAGCGGATATGCAATCGTGTTCATTAGAAATCGAGCGTGCGAAATCACCTCACGACTACCACGCCTTTGAATGTCGAATACCAATAGAATAGGGGTCTATTGACAGTTTAGTATGCCGCTATTTTTCGTATTTCTTACTAGCTTCAAGAAAGTTCCATACGAATACTTCTAGGTACCTACTGGTGGCTGTCTGTACGGTCTGAGTTGTCGGTGTACGAACAGCCTGAAAAGGGTTTTACGATCAAAGAAACGAGGGTGTTTGGAAATCGTGGGTTCGGTACCGCTATTCCGACTTACCTGCTTTACTTTATTTACCTGAGTCTAAGTAATATAAACATGAAGACTGAGAAACTTAAACAACTGGCTTGAGTGCTGACCGAAACATTTTGATCCTAAAATACACAAATATATTTGTATTGATTTAGCATAGCACGGTAGTACAACCGAGTTCAACTGCAGTGTGTCTGCAGTTGATGTCAAACAAGACACACATGTCTGAAGTAAATAGAGTTATTCACACATTTTGGCATTTTACCTAAATGCTTATTACATTTCTATTTATTGTTGCTTACCAGCTTTCGGAATTTCTAAAGAGCTTATGTTGGCCACACGGGCAGTTTATGTTGAGCAATACTTGGCGATTATTTTGATTAAGTGTTTACTAAATGACTTACTTTCTGGCATTATTTACTTAGTATTTTTTTATGTTTATAAGGACGACACGACCAGTAAAAATAAAACTAGGCTCTGGAATTCAGATTCAGTTGTTTACTAACTAACTAAAATAGCGTAAAATACGATCTTATTTTGTATGCACCAAAGCCTGAACAAGAGTAATACTAGTAGCTGACACTTTATATATTTTCAAAATTGACGTGGAATTGACGTGCTATAACACCATATACCAGTTTAGACGCCATATAATTTAGTGTTGATTATAAGTGCGAAATATCCTAGGAAAATCAACTTAATGTAACAAACTGTTACCTAATTGTAACTTATTTTAAAACTATAAATTTCGATAAACACGTTTTACACACGTATTGTTTTGTCGATGAAGGCACCGACACTGTTTCGATTCATCTAACACCTTCGTCTTTCGAGTTTGATCCGCGGTCCGCTCGTTGCCGCTCTCGTTCACGGTTCGAACTGAGTAAAACCCATGTTTATCAAAATGTATAGAATACTACGAAATTTTTGAATGTGATATATTATAAAACTGTTATTCTAATTTGAACTTTGGCTTGAGCAAAACAAGGAACTTTTAACTAGACCGGCGAAACAACGGAATCAAAAGCAGTGACAACCAAGCAAGCATTAATCCTTCAGTTCCGTTAATGATTTAGAGAGCAGTCTCTTCTACTGCATGCAGTGGGTATACTAGGCATCAGATTTATGGTCAACTAGCTTCTGTCCGCAGCTTCGTGCGCGTGGTACATACATAAAAAGCAGCCTATATGCTATTGCAAGTTACAGAGTACATCTATACCAAGATTCACCCGAATCCGTTCAGCAGTTACGGCGTGATTGAGTCATATATAAACATAATATATTATGTACTGTTATCGCTGGCAAGCAGCTAAAGTTGCTCATTCTACAAAAGTTGCCCGCGTGTAGCTCAATGAGCTTACGGAACGTGAACCAAGTTTCATCACGTATTGTGTTCAACTATTCGCAACAGGCAGCTCTCGCAATTGTTACGCGAATTATGAAATTTTCAGCAGAAATTTGAAGCTAATTAATAACTTGGGAACGTGTTAACGGCTTTTAACTAAAGCCCAAGTAGATAAATCAAGTTTTGTACGTAGTGTACTTAATCCAACTTAATTTTTTTATATTTTACTTTTATAATATTTTTTTATTTTTTTAATAATTTTCCCATTATAAATGGGAAAGTGTAAGTGGATGTTCTTATGTTTGTATGTGGCACAATCACGTCGTAACGGATGAACTGATTTGGATGAAATTTTGTATAGATGCAGTCTGTAACCTTATATAGTATATAGGCTACATTTTATGTAAGTACCACGCGTGCAAAGCCGCGGGCAGACACTAGTTACTTCATAAACGTTCACGCGCATGGCTGTCAGTACGTCATCGTCATGTGTTTGATCTATACGGCTTAGCATTAGGATTACGATTATGATAAGCCCATTGTGGGCAAAGGCTTCCTCTTGATCTCTCCAGTCATCTCGGTTTTGAGCTGTTTTGACCCAAGCTCTGTAGAAGGTGTCGAGATCATCTCGCCATCTTTTTTTAGGTCTACCACGGTACCGTCTCGCTGTCTCAAGGCTTAGCATATTTTGATAAAATGTTATACCTAGCCAATGATATACCTATTTATTTACACGTAATAAATATTCGTCTTATTTTCTGTAGAAAGACTCATTACGAAAGTTTGAGAAACGAAGCCAATTTGGAACTTTTACTCACCATTGGGACATGTGAAGATGTTACCCTGAAACAAAATGATTTGTTAGAAACACGAACACATCCATCAAACGAAATAACAAAGGAAGTGGATAAACTACGCAGATACATATTCGTTATCTTCTATTAATTAAGGTCAACGATGTACTTCTTTGATCATTAGGTAAATATACTTTGAAACACATCTATTATTGATAATAAGTATGTTTCTGTATCAAACTCCTTAAAGCAGATCGCTTAACGTCAGATGCGTCCAGCTTGTGGCGATAAATGTAAATTGTAATGTATAACAGAAATAGTTGAAACCCATAGGCAGGGTATTTTTAACAAGTTGCGGGAGTTGGGTGACCTAGAAAGGCAAAGAGTAGGTAGGTACATCGTTAAGTATACACAAGGAGTCAAGTCATAGTATAGATACATACCATCTCAAAAATTAAGGGTTCTTAATTCTGCCTACTACTTTCAAATAGAGAAATCAAGGATTAGAGATTTATAACTCAAATTTCAATATGAAGGTATAGGTATGTATTTACAAAAAATATATATAAGTAGTATATCAGTCATGTGGTACCTAACATAAGCTTGCTTACTTTGGGGGTAGATGATGCTGTGTGAAATGTACCTACAGCATCATTTATTTATTATTAGCAATTGACTAGTCAGAGCCCGCGACCACAGTTATTGCAACCGATACGTCGAGGATAAATAAAAAGGTATTACGCAAATAAAAACAGTTAACTAAAACCATATGAATCGCGAACGCGATCTGAAAATATACTGAACTCTGTTTTCTTTCTATAAATGATTGCCTAATTACGGCTAGAAAATAAATAAATAAATATTGGTGGACAATGCAGACAACACCACCTAGCCACAAACTAAGCAAAGCTTGTATTATTCAATTCAATTCAATTCAAAATTCAATATAACTTTATTCAATACAATAACAAGGACCACTTTGAATCGTCTTCTTACATGCTAGTGAATCTAGGTGCCGGTTCCTCTTAACCCCAGTTCAAGAAGAATCCGGCAAGAAACTTGTCTGGTCTTAACACTTTTTTGTATGATCCTTGACAATTTTGTTACGGATGCCGAGTCGAGTTGGAGCTGATTCATCCCAAGCTTTTTTGTCATCTAAATAATCAGATATTTTATAATATGCTTTAATAGACAGTTTCTGTTTAATTACGTTTTTAAATTTACCAATCGACAAATCTAACACGTCGCTTGGGACCTTGTTATAGAAGCGTACACATTGCCCTATAAAAGACTTATTAACTTTAGCGAGCCTAACAGTGGGAACAGCGAGTTTATCTTTATTTCTAGTGTTAATACTATGATTATCGCAATTTTTTTAAAATAAATGCATATTTTTGTACACTTGCATAAAATTTTCGTATATATACTGACAAGGCACTGTCATAATATTAATTTCTTTAAACTTATTTCTAAGTGATTCTCTAGGGCCCATGTTATAAATTGCACGAACATCCCTCTTCTGCAGCACAAATATGGTGTTAATATCAGCAGCACTCCCCCACAACAGAATGCCATACGACATAATGCTATTGTGACCAGATGACAGAAAAAGTACTTTTAATTTGTAAATACATACTTATGATACTTTATAACACCCAGACACAGAACAAACACCAATGTTCATCACACAAATGTTTATCCTGGAAAGGAATCGAACCCTCGACCAACAGAAGGCAGAGATACTACCAACTGAGCTGACAGCCCAGTCAAGTTTTAGTTTTTTAGATCAATAGGATACATAGTTTTAAAAATTACGTATACGTTACTTAGGTCTGTTTGTAAATTGTTTACACCATTTATTATTCTGTTGAGAATGAAAGAATAAGAAAAAACCGGCCAAGTGCGAGTCGGACTCGCGCATCGAGGGTTCCGTACAAACCTGTAGGTATATAAGTAAAAGTTCACCCATCACGACAATCGAGTCATTTTTTTTTCAACATTTTTTGCAATAAAAATACCAAATAACTAATGGTATTTTTATTGCAAAAAAATGTTCTTCTAGATCTCAAGAAATGGGTAGTAAGTTTAAAATTATTAAAAATATTTTTATTATATGATGTAACTAAAAATTTACGGTTTTCGTAATTTTTCCGTTATCTGTGTGTATAAGACGTTGGTTCGTACCAAATTTCAAGATTCTGAGTTCACGGGAAGTACCCTGTAGGTTTTGATTCCCTTGCGAGTCGAAAATTTGCGGCATAAACGGCTGTAACTTTTTATTTCGTTAGTAAGTTTGATTTTTTACAGCTTTAAGGGACTTTAAGTAGACCTGAGTATTTGATATAAATCTCAGCTTGATATCTCCACGCGTTCCTGAGAAAATGCGTCTCGACAGACAGACGGACGGACGGACAGACGGACGGACGGACAACAAAGTGATCCTATAAGGGTTCCATTTTTTCCTTTCGAGGTACGGAACCCTAAAAAAAACTTTCATATTTTTATTCATGAATAAAAAGCTCGCAGATATATTTTGAACAATCAACAATGCCTATACGTATTGTTGAATTCAATTATTCACTCACTCAAAATAGAACGTAACCTCGTAGGTTCATTCGATCTAACCACACAGAGCCGGACGAGCGTGCAGTGGCATGAAAACATGATATAAAAATAATAGGTAAGCCATCTCGCTATCTATCCATGCTCACAATTTCAGAGCTAAATAACAAAATAATAATTATATTTATATACAGAATAATATTATACAATTATATAAAAGACATGTGAGATATTTGAGGTATTTATGGACCGCTTAAAACGATCTATAGATAGCTCAACTGATCCAAACCACTTCCAGAAAACAGCGCTTCCATGAAACTGGCGGCATTGCCACTTTGAATAGCAATGAGATGAGCTATTTCTACTAAACGCCCTGAAATAATTTTGTCGATGGGCTCCTATTCCATACGGGTCCAGGTTTTCGATTCCAAAAGGCTCAAATATGTAGGCCCTATCCGGCCCTAGCCGCGGCTAAGCTATAATTATGACAATACAAGCTCAGACATATGTACATACAATACATACCTACTCATTTTGTTTATACTAGGTTGAGGCTTCGATTCCCTCCTTGGATAAACATTTGTGTGTTAAACATAGGTGCTATGTCTGTCTGTTATATCTGTGTCTGTGTGTTATAAAGTACTTATCATAAGTATGTATTTAAAAGTAAGTAAGTATTCTATCAGTCATCTTGTCACAACAATAGAAGCATATGTCTGATTTGGGGCTAGATGGTGTTGAGTGCATTGTCCATCAATATTTATTTTTTATTCAGGATAAATTGAGAACAGTGCATTGTGGAGGTTGAAAACAATCTCCTACTTACCTATTTACAAGAACGTAATTTGAAAAAACGTACAAATTGCGACCAACTTACTTGTCACATAAAAGCGACACACGAATCGCTTACCATATTGTTAGCTGTTCAAAGAGTTACAGAACAGAGAGGAACAGGTAGAAAGACCTGCATCATTCACCGCAACAAAACACTCACTTCATACATTTTCACACCCCTCACATACACTTTACTTACCCCTTCATGCACACTTACACACTCAGTTTTCATTATTGGTCTTCGTCCTTAGTCTTATATTCTTGTAACACATTTTTGAACTGAAAACTTCTTTTAGCGCGGTACGCATATTTTTAGATGAGGTAAAACCTCTGGATTCGCGACATCGTTACCGTTTGGGGCGAGACGCAGGGCTGCCGCGCTCGCCCCATTTGATTATAAATCTTAATTCACATGTTTACAGTCTACTTTTGTATGGAGAAAACTTCTCCACTGAGTTAGGTTCTTTGATATATTATCTACATTCTGAACAAAAAATATTGCATCATCTATGTTCGTTCAGTATTTGATTGGCAGTCGCCATAATTACTGATTTTGAAGTGATTTATTACTAAACTCTAACGCGCCAAAATAAGTTTTCACTTCTGTCGGCACTCCCGGAGTGCAACCCGATTTTTTAATTTTTTATTTAATACATAACTTGTTCAATTCAGAACTTTTCTCCATAGGCTAAGGAGGGCGTTGAGACTGCTACGCAGTTTTTCACAACTTTTGCAGTTTCATCGTTGTATTTAGTTATCTCCACCCATTGTACATTGTTCTGAATAAATCTTTTTTATACTTATACTTTATACCAGCCTTCTCATAAATTAGAAGAACTATGCATTAATAGTCGTAATTTTTTTATTTTCCATATTTTTTTATAATTTTAAGGTACCTATCAAACATAATAACAGTTGGTAAAGTGGTCCAGTCGGAAATTGTGTGGTCGAGACAGAATGGAACAACGCGGCTTACCAAACCGGGGAAAGTATACCGAGGACGTCCGCCACCCGTGACCGCTGAAGTTAACCGATATACAAATAGTCGAATTGGATTTATTCAATTATAACGTCTATCCTCGAGTCAATAACGAAAAAATAAACCGAGCGAGCTTTACAGTAGTCGCATATGATGTGTAACATCTGAATGGCGATTATGTAACTCTTGATATAATCAATGTCTATCAGTTTTGATCAGCAATAGGCATTCAGTTTATCTCGTGATCATGGCGCATTCAACTGTGCCGGAAAACTCATTATATCATGGTAAATATCCCGTTTTGAGTGATAATACGTTTTAAAAACAAAAAAGAAAACCGACTCCATTGAATGAAATTTGAGCCTATAATACATTTTTAGTGGAAAGTAGACGTATTTTGTATATATATAAGGCCAAATAACCGCACCGTTCGCGCTCCAATGAGACAGCGAGGTATCGGAGTAAACGAAAATATCATCGATGTATACAATTTTTAGATTTTTGTAGATTGTTCAAGATTCCGACGAATTAAGAACCTCCTCCTTTTTGATCAAGTCGGTTAAAAAGAAACCTTCATACATCCATTGGCGCGGCTTAAACCGCGCTATTCTATAGTTAGTAATTTGCGCGCTAAACCTAAGATTTATAATAAACATTTTCGTTGTCCTCGGCTGTTGAGGGCATTGCTAATGCTTGGTAACGCGTATAACATTTTGTTAGATGAAACTAAAATCACGGGCACAGAACAAATACCATATACCTTGACGACCTCTGTGGCGCAGTGGGTAGGCCCGGCTGTGCATAGAATGTTGCGGGTTCGATTCCCGCCGCGAGACAAATGCTTGTATGATCTGCAGGTATTTGTCTCGGGTCTGGGTGTGTTTATGTATAATATGTATGTATATAAATAAAAGTATATAAGTATTATAATAGTTATGTGGTACCCATAACACAAGCTCTGTTTACTTTGAGCCAGATAATGCTGTGTGAAATGTCCAGCATTATATATTTATTTATTAAATTCTATTTATAGAATGAATAAATAGACAGGAATATTCCAGATATATTGTAAAATGTAAAATGTCGAATCAAGTCGCCCTATTTCATGTAACTCTGTACTGTTTACAGGTAATTATTTATTTGCTTCGCTAATAATTGCATGCATCACGCTATTGCATTATTACAACATGTGTATCTTAGTCAGCAATGTCAATGCCAATGAACTGAATAATTAGGTAAGTGTAATACTGTCTTACTAAAAAGTACTTCGGACATTTCTGTACGGTCATGATCATCCGTATAAAAATGTTTACAATAAAAATGTATAGTTCGTGGCATTTTCATCGGTCAGTCTCCAGGTCCAGGTCAGGGTGTTGCATAGCCTAAACTATGACGGAGACGGCGAATTTTTTAAACTTTTGAAATTGGAAAAGTATGTATTCCAATTTCAAAAGTTATAAAATAAGGTTTAGTTATTAAAGGGTATTTGTTATACAATTAAATTGAATACAATTGAAATTGGCATACATAAAAAAAAGGTTTAGTTGTTAACGGGTGTTTGTCGTAGGGACAAAATTATAAGGTAATACGCGAAAAATACCCTTTAACTATGAAAACAATATTTACATATGATGCATTTCAGTTGTCTATTGTCTATAGTTTCAGTTTCTCTTTTAATAATAATAATAAACTCATTGTTTTCAGATAACTAAGATCCATAAAGTGCTAGTAAACTTACTCTAGGTGTTAGTAATATTGTTATATTATAAGGAAATCATCATGAAAAAATAAATATTTAATAATATTTTTTTCTTTCATCTTCATTTTGTATGTACATTGATGTAGAATCCACATGGAAATTCCAAAACAAGACAGATTTTTCAACAGTCTATTTATATATATATATATTCACAGCAATTGATATATGTAAACATATAAACGAATTAAAGTTTTTCTAACTTACGCGATCAGAACACATTATTATAATCATTTAACGGGTATTTATCGCGTTTATTTTAAATGATTATAATAATATAAATGAATTGCCGTGTGTTAGTATCGCAAAAACTCAAAAATGGCTCGACTGAATTGATATTTTTTTGTTTTGTCTCGTTCAAATACTAGGTTGGTTTCATCAAATTAATTTAAGTGGTACAAATTCACCGGAACATCTAGCGCTGAGTAAAAAACTGTCACTGTTTGATCTGAGATTGAGTTTTATTCGGAAATACCGGACTAAAATGGCAAGGTGGCAGCAGCAGTACATTTCATTGACGACGTCTGTGGCGCAGTGGGCGAAGGCGTGGTTAAGACGCAGAGAGTTGCGGGTTTGATTCCCGCCGTGGGACAAATGTTTGTATGATCTGCAAGTATTTGTCTCGGGTCTGGGTGTTTCTATGTAATATTTATGTATTTACAAAAAACATGCATATAAGTAGTATATCAGTCACGTGGTACTCATAACACAAGCTTAGCTTACTTTGGGGGCAGATGATGCTGTGTGAAATGTCCGGCATTATTTATTTATTATTATTTCTATCAACATCTTTACATGAAACCGCAAATGCAGCTCAGATGCCATCGATTAAGGCATTCATCTCGTAATCGATTACGTACCAGTACCATAGAACGTAATTTGCTTCAGAGAAGTCAAGTCAGTTACGTAACTGTTACTCGTTATGAGAAGGTATGTTTGTGTTATGGGAACAGTGTTTATGGTTTTTGTACACGAACTTATCTGTTTATTGCATGCCGTCTTATTGCGACTTTCTTTTGATATTTTTACGGCTTATAACAATGTTCTTCGGAAATTTTTGAAGTAATAACTTCTTATGGGAGGGTAAACCGCTTCGTTACGTAACGCGTTACGGCGCCTGTCTTTCTCTCACGCATACGGCAGCGGTAGGCAGGTTCCTCCTCTCTCACTCTAACCCGCAGCGCTAGTTAGATTAGTTTAAGTTATCACTTCTGTCGGGCGTCCCGAGACGCACACGTTTTTTTTCTTAGTGCCAGCTTTCAAAGGGCTAAGGAAACCATTGTGAAGAAACCCGCGATTTCATCAGCTCCGCATGTACCTATTGACCATATCTCTCCTGTGGTTATGGCACCATCTCAAATAAATCAATAATGCCGAATATTTCACAAAGCATCATCTGGCCCCAAAGTAAGCAGAGCTTGTGTTGTGGGTACCACACGGTTGATATACTAGTAGTAGTAGTAGTAGTAGTAGTAGTAGTATAATACTACTAACATACTTTTTTTTGTAAATAAATATTATAATTACACACAGACCCAAGACAAATACTAGCAGATCATAGAAACATTTGTCCCGCGACGGGAATCGAACTTTTCTGCTTCTCAGGTGTGTCTTCGCCCACTGTGCCACAGAGGTCGAATTATGCAAAATTTTTATTATCGTTGTTGTTTTTTAACCGACTTTATCAAAAAGGAGGAGGTTCTCAATTCGTCGGTTTTTTTTTTTTTTTTTATGTATGTTCACCGATTACTCGAAAACGTCTGAACCGATTTGGAAAATTCTTTTTTTGTTTGAAAGGGTATATTTCACAGGTGGTCCCATATAAATTTTATCAGAATCGGTCGAGCTGAAAAATAAACGAAAATCTAAAAATTGTATACATGAATGATGTTTTCATGTATTTTCATACCTCGCTGTCTCATTGGAGCGTTGCGTTTATTTGGCCTACCCATAATACAAAATACATCTACTTTCCACTTAAAATGTATTATAGGCTCAAATTTCATTCAATGAAGTCGGTTTCTTTTTAGTTTTTAAAACGTAATTATATTTGGTTACTGCGAATATCTTTAATATCTTGACTGTCAGCTCAGTTGGTAGTAGCTCTGCTTTCTGCGCTGTAGGTTGAGGGTTCGATTCCCTCCCAGTATAAACATATTGTGTGATGCACACAGGTGTTTGTTCTGTGTCTGGGTGTTATAAAATAATATAAGGATAAAAATATATTTTAAGTATTCCATCAGTCATTTGGTCACCATAATACAAGCTATACTTAATGTTGGTCGCTAGTAAGATGGTGTTGTGTGCAATGTCCGCTAAAATTATATATTACACAACACGGAGGTTTGTCTGTTTGAATCGCAAGTGCCAGCGCTAATCGATCATTTGGTTTAAATTATTTTATCTCACGGCATTGACGTGATAATGACCAAGTCAGATAAAATAAAATGGCAGTCATGGCTGGCACGACCCCATTTATTTTGTTTTTATTAATATCGAAACTATCATCTGGCCCTGGTATCACATGACTGATATACTACTTATATATTTTTTTTAAATAGGTAGGTATATACGTATTCAGCTATATTGATTTCTATCCATCCCAAGGTGGTCTGGCAGAGATCGCTATCTAGCGATAAGACCGCCCATTTTACTATCGTGTAGCTAAACATTGTTTCTTATAATAGTCCAATGTATTTGTGGTGTGCAATAAAGTATTTTCTCTCTTCTATCTATCTATCTATCGGGTCTGGGTGTTTCTATGTATAATATGTATGTATTAATAAAAAAAAAGTATATGAGTATTAGGTATATCAGTCATGTGGTACCCATAACACTAGCTCTGCTTACTTTGGGGCCAGATGATGCGTGTGAAATGTCCGGGATTATTTATTTATTTATTTATTTCTCTATTATACATAGAAACAGCCAGACCCGATACAAATACTTACAGATCATACAAACATTTGTCTCGCGCCGGGAATCTTACTTGAAAAAAGCTGATTCCTTGAATCATAGCTAACAACTTGCAGATCAAGTGACCTTTCGAACAAGCAAAACTAAATGAAAAGTTCATCAGTTTGGTTCCGTTGTCCGATGCCACAGACAGACACACACAACTATAACACCCGACGCAAATAGAGGGGCTGTTTGCGTCGTCGGAGGTTAAAAGTCCAACATACGCTCGTCACGACTGTTATCTCCGGGCTTGGTACACCTCCTTAGATCTTAGATACTTAGAAGATTATTTGTATCTATGGGGGTAGCCAGAGACAGTTTCAATTCATTAAGTATACAGTATGGCCTGTTAGCTCAGTTGGTAGTAGCTCTGCCTTCTGTGCTGTAGGTTGAGGGGTCTATTCTCTCATGGGGTAAACATCTGTGCGATTATTACAGGTGTTTGTTCTGTGTCTGGGTGTTGTAAAGTATTATAAGTTCATTGAATCCGACTTCATTGAATGAAATTTGAGCCTATAATACATTTTTAGTGGAAAGTAGATGTATTTTGTATATAATATAATATGGTTAGGCCAAATAAACGCACCGCTCCAACGAGACTGCGAGGTATGAAAGTACATCGGTACATCGATGTATACAATTTTTAGATTTTCGTTTATTTTTCAGCTCGACCGATTTTGATAAAATTTATATGGGACCACCTGTGAAGTATACCCTTTCAAACAAAAAAAGAATTTGCAAATCGGTTCAGCCGTTTTCAAGTAATCGGTGAACAGACAAAAAAAAATATTCCGACGAATTGAGAACCTCTTCCTTTTTGATAAAGTCGGGTAAAAATGAAACTCAAATCAAAGCTATAGTCTGGCTCAACTGCAGAATCAGGGCCAATACCTAGGGTTTCATTATATTGCGCAATGCCTTGTTTACCATACAATGTATGATCTATATGATTGAGAGACAAGACGCATCCGTTTGTTTTCATTCAATGAGATCAATTTTTAACCAGAGGCTATTAGTTTCGTTTATGCAACGTTTTGCGCGTTGATGCATGTAAGGAGGTACATTAATTATTTTGATGATTCGAAAACAGTTGTCAGAGTTGATGACACTGGAGTCATTGAACTTTAAAAGACTAAATTAATAAACAATTAATTTAATATCATTGTTATCTACGGTTGAGGACTAAATGAGAACAATATTTGACTAAAACAGATTATTACTTAATTACCAATTAAAGATAAAAAGTAGCTAAAACAAATTAAGCATAGGTATGTATATACAAACATCCGTCAGTTATATTTTAAGTGAGAAAATAAAAGATCCGTTCTGACTTTCATAGAAAAATCTGCTAATAGATGCTGCTAATGAATGATTTAATAGGAATTAGGATTTGAAATATAAAAGAAAATACTTTATTGCACACCACGAATACATTGGACTGTTACAAGAAACAATGATTAGCTACACGGTAGTACAATGGGCGATGTTATTGCTAGATAGCGATCTCTGCCAGACAACCTTGGAATGGATAGAAATCAATATAGCTGAATATGGGATAATAAAAATAATATATGTAAGTGATTTATGATAAAAATAATATGTACATAGGTACCTTTTTACAGGATAACAAAAAGTGAAATAAGTAAATCAATACTTGACTAATATTACAAAAATAAATAAATATTTATAACCTGTTTCGGAAATGAATCCATTCCTCTTATTCGCTAGATAAGTAATATTGTGAGAGTGAGGGGACATGACCAAAATTATGATTTGTTTCTTTACTGAAACAAGTAATTACCTACAAGTGAACAGTGAACACTTACCTCGGAGTTAGTTGGTGTTGCAGCGAGTAGGAACACGACGACACAAAGTGCCGCCGGACACCTTATCAACATCGTTAATCTGCGGGACAAAACATAACAGTTTAGTTTCCTTTAGTTGTACAACTTTAGTTGTGACCTGTTTTATGATCAAAAATACAAAAATACACTTCAAAAGCTTCAATAATCACCTCTCTCACTCGCATATTACTTATAGCAATATTTCTCGAGTGAGAGGTAATGACTAAAACTGCCATTCGTTTTATTATTAAAAAAGGTAATATCAACCAAGCTTTATGATAATAGACTCTAAAGAAATATAATATAACATATTATATTTCTTAGTACCCTTACGGAACTCATTCATGACAAACAGCTCATGTATTGCGCTCAGGGTTTGGAGATCTCAGGCAAATATTCAGGATGATGAATTTGATTTGCAGTTTTTGATAGGTTGCTACGAATTATATATTCGGCCGTAAAAACAGTCGCATGTCACATCAACGTGCTTGGATACCTACATAAAAGTGAGTAATTCCCCTGGTTGTGTTGTTTCGTCGGAGTAAATACATTTTCGCCAAATACGAATGCCCTCTTTTTTTTTGCACTAAAGTCTGAATTAGTGTAATATTTTTAAATGACAGTTATAAAATATATTAATATTGACATTTTGATCCTTTTTTGAAATGATCCAAGGCTTTTCTGCAGTTTTATTTTATTCGACACAAAATTATTCTTCTTTGTTAATGACATGTGTCATGACAATTTTGACAGATTCAATTGTTTATATTGTTTATAGTATGTCACAAAGTCGTATCTTGTGGTTCGTTGTTTGTTATTTTATATAAAATGGTGTCATTCATATAAAAAACCTACGGATTATTTTTGCTCGAATCACAAAGAAACACAATGCTTTCATTCCAATTATTCACACCCGAGTCAATCTAGCTCTATTAAAATAAAAACACTAAAATTACTTGGCGCCTGAAATGAGCGAATACACGTCAATCACAATGTCAATTTAGAAAGTGTCCTTTATAAATTTTTCAATTCAGACTTTGCTGCAATCAATACTTATAAGATCGTTAATATCTTACGATAGTCAGTACAGCGAAACAACTGAATCAAGACCAATATCACAAGTAATACGTAAATAATTTGCATAATGCACAACATGGGCAAAAGCCTAAATAGGAACATAACTATACCTATCTCCTATACCTAATCTGAGATGTCAATCATGAATTAGGTCTTGCGTGAGCCTATTTCAATCCAATTTCGTGGCGTTTCAGTATTGTCTATCCTTGACATTCTAAAGTCAACGAATAAAATAAAATATTTACACATTAGATAATGGTAATAAGATAGGTAGACTCAAGCCTTAGCCAAACATTTAATTTAACAACGTCAAAGTACATTCAATGGCAATATAGAGTGTGCTAGATCGAAAACAACGTGCCATTTGTACTCTTGAGCGGATAAAGTAATTAAATAATGACCACTGCAAAGCAACAATGTTAGTTCTCCAGCGCTTTGTGGACAAACATAAACAATAGCTTCAATAGTACAGCTTTAGTCTGCAAGTTCTTAGAAGTGATTTTGTACAATGACGCTTTGTATTACAGCTTTATGGTTGAGCTACAAAACATCGCGTGCTTCAGTTGATTATCTTTACTTAGCAACTTTTATCGGCAGCTGGTCGAGTGTAATAACATTCAGATGTAAAGGTACTGTCCCACAGCAGCGCACGATCGCGCTACGCATCGGTTAAGGCCTAGCGCGCACTAGCAAATTCATCCATCAATTATAAATTAATTCATATATAAATAGCGAATTAAGTATGTCAATTTGAATGCGGTTTTTCCACTGGTTCGTGGGCCTGCGTCTAATTACATTTTCCACAATATAGTGCAAAAACGTACGCCGCTGACAAATGCGCAATACGCGCTGGTTTTAGATCCAGCTTCGCTTTGTATGAAAATGTTTTTGATAGCGTCCACTCCAACCCCAGAAGATTCTACTCACATGGTTGGTGAGGTCATTGTTACACGCATGGACTGTTTGGATTATGTCGCACAGCTCAAAGCTGTCTACGCTATCTATGCTATAGGTATATCCGGTCTATAAAGGGTATGAATTTGACAGGATCTGAGCTGAAGTTCTATTATATTTTCAACAAACTAAGAGTGAAAACTAGACTGTCCATCAACGAATTTTGAGCTACTTTGGCCCGCATCCAGACAGACTTGACAAACATGTTCTCGTAGGGAATGTAGAAGGGAAAAGACCACGCAGGCGATCTCCTAACTGCTCTGACTAAGTCAAGACCTTGACAGGACTCTATCTACCTTAAGACAAGCAGAAGACAAAGTAGCATTCAAAAAGATCATTGATAAAGCGTATCAAGACGGGCACGACCTTATGAATACCATAATGAAGAATGAGAAAAAGAAAAGAGCGATACGGTTGTACAAATGGGGTCTACTCGAATACTACAGTGGAAACATAGAACCAGTTCCACAAATCAGTTAAAATGTGCCACATGCCCTGCACAGAATGCACAGCAGTGGGACAGTGACTTAAGCCACGCGTGTCGTGCTGATGATGTGACGTTCCGAACAAATAACTCTGTATGAAATTTGTGCTGTTATGTAGTTTGATCTCTAGTTTGTTAAAAGGCTGTCAAATAATAAACTGGTATAATACGAAAGTTTTTAGATGTAGGTAAGTACTTCATCATAATATTTATGTTTGAAATCGTCCAATTTCCGAAATATTGAATACTGGTAAATACAGTGAATTAAATCGCACATTGCATTTTGCATTCATAATACCGGCATTATTTGTTAACTGTGATGGATTAATTAAGTTTGCAGAACGCGGTTTCCTGATATCTCACTAAAAATGTAACGTACTAATTAATTATTTCCAGTTAAAATAATACCAATCTCCGGGAAATTATCTACTAATCTTGCTGTCGCTAGAACATTTCTTGAACATTGGCAGTAGTATTTCTAGTACATTGTAATTTCTCAATTTGGGGAAATATTTATTACATAGATGAATGAAAATACCCCTAAATATAAAAAAAAATGCGTGAGTGTCGTGGAACACGACAACTCGGTTGGAATGAAGTTCTTATCGTAGAATATTATTATTAAAACGTATTGTGTTATTGATTAACAAATAAGTACAAATGAATGAATTGGATTGGACTTCTGCGCTGTAGCTTGAGGGTTCGATTCCCTCCCAGGACACACATTTGTGTGATGAACATAGATGTTTGTTTTGTGTCTGGGTGTTATAAAGTATCTTATGTATGTATTTAAAAATATATAAGTATCAGCAATCTGGTCACCATAATACAAGCTATGCTTAGTTTGGGGCTAGATGGTGTTATATTGGATATTGAAAAAAAAAATGACTAGCGTCTGAGAGCAATTAAATGAAACACAGAAATAACTAATGAATTGAAGGAATGGTAGGAAATTTCATAATTAATATATTTTTTCGAGTTGTGAAATTAAACATTTTATTGTACATCAGTACATCATTCAATGTATCTAATTAATTAATTCATGTCACCCTATGGATAACCGTCTACACTAAAGAAAGGGTCGCGACGGAAATAAGACCTTATTTTTAGGGTTCTGAAGTCCGGAATCCTTATAGTTTCGCCATGTCCGTTTGTCTGTCTAACTATCCGCTCCTAAATAAAGCTCTTTCGCGCAGTCTATTAATTTTGTCGTTTTGAAATTTTGCACGATAATACAGATTTGCTCTGCTTACTTTAGGGCCTCTACATGATAAACGAACACAAAAAAAAAATTTTTAGGGATGTTACCTAACATAAAGTTGGGATCATTTTTATTTTATTTTTCTACTCCATCGTGTAGCATATCGTTGAATAGTTCCTTCAAAGATTTTACGAGGTTTTTTAAACAGTTTTTCGATTTAGATTCTTTTGATAAATATAATGCTTTGATGCTGTATTTTTGATCGGGGCGGTGGCTAAACAGTTGGATATATGATGAAACATTATGACAGCTAGTCAGGTTTTGCTAGATTTTGAGTAACTGCCTCATTAGTAATGTTTAAAAATAATTTTTTACAACCTTTTTTTTTAAACTAATATTATTTTTGGTTTGCTATATTTAAAATGTTTTTGTATTGGTTAGGGACCTGACCACAGATCATTATTATGCATACTGGCTTCGGATGCCTTTACTGTGCGTGGTCCACGCACACGCGCTTGGACAATTTATAATATCATGTCTCGGCCACTGTCTGGGTAGGTACCATGGCCGTCAATTCTATGATTTCAATGTCTGCGTATATTAATAAGAGTAGGGATACATACAAAATTGCATTTAATAGTAACAGTATTAACTGTCATGCTACGACTGCTACGAGCATAACTGTCACAACACGCGATGACTGATTTAGCTTAATAAGTCATTCCGTGGCAAGTAGCGTGCGCGTGCGCATAAAATAACGCTAATTTTAGTCAGCGGTCAAAAGTAGCACAAGGGTAATATGTGTCAAACGTTACCTTTCAATTAGCACTCGTTACCTATGTGAATGCTTTGAACGGTCACCCATCCTAAGTTGTGAGACATACGCGATGTGCCTCAGGACCATAGCCTTGTACATGACTAGTTGTAACGGTTTTTATGATTGGTACACAGAGTAAAGTGTTCACCTATTAATGTACTTACTATAATTATGAAATAATAATAAGTTACGATGATGTATGAAGAACTTTAATGGACCCACCACTAGGATAATGTGGTAGTCTATTAAATAAAAAAGTGGTCATCCGGTGAGATTATGTTGACGATATAATCTGACTGCTCAGTTGGTGGTAACAGGCTGAGACGCAGATCAGGGTCAGGTCTGGGTGTTTCTAAGTGTACCTAATATAAATGTAATTAAAAAAAAAAGTATTTAAGTAGTATATCAGAAATGTGGTACTCATATCACAAGCTCGTATTACCTTGAAGCCAGATGTCCTGTGTGCTGTGTGAAATGGCCGGCATTATTTATTTATTTTTACTCTTTTAACCTAGCTCTCCCAATTAGTTTTTCTCGTATTATGACATGTTTTATTGCGTAATCTTAGCGAAATTTGATTAATGACTTGTGACTCCTTAACACAATAAATAATCATGTTTTATGTGCATAACTTTTTTTTTTGGGATTTTAAGAAATTTCTAGATGGTCATTTTACGATGACGTTTAGAATAGACAAATGACAAAGCAAGCTTCAGCAAGCTGAAGTGGCAGTGGGCAGGTCCAATATATGTCCATATATGTGTATATATGCGGCATATATGCCCCAGAACCGATGGCCGTTGGGGCAGACTTGGTCTTAGTGGAGGCTGCGTGTCGGCATTCGTAGTGTAGGGCGCCTGTAGCTAGGTAGGGTGATGATATTCGTAAGGCTGCGGTCAAGGATTGGAGGAGGAGAGCTGAAGATCGAGCTCAGTGGCGTGCTATGGAAGAGGCCTATATCCAGCAGTGGACTGACACCAGGGTTGGAAAAAATCATGATTTTCTGAAAAAATCGAATAGAGCACGATTTAAAAAAAAACAGAATTAATCACGAATTTTTCGATTTTTTCATTTTATTATTTAATTTCACGTCATAGATCCTGTTATTAGAGCAAAAGTTGAAAACATGGTCGTAAAGAGGTCAGTGGAACACTATCTAATAATTTTGAAGCCAATATCTGTTACATTGGATACTTTACAAAGAAATAATGCAAATTTGTCTACTGCTGTAACGGCTTGGAAGAAGCTTGAAGCTAAATTTGAGGAAACTGATTTAAATAATAGCCAAATGTCGAAATTTCAAAAGAGATATAAGCAAGCAATGACCCCCAGTCACTTTTTGGTATTTTTATTAGACCCAACCCAAACAGAATTCACACTGACAGATGAAGTGCGTTGGAGGAAGCACGAAATCACTATGATGGTTCAGTTTTGTTACAATTGATAGTAAAACTGAAATCTAAATCAAAACCATTCAAAAGTGTGATATTCGCAGAAGAAATAGTAAAAAATGTGACCCCTCTAGAGTGGTGATGTCACAGAAAAATATAATTAGTGAAGAGGAACAATCAAAAATTTTTCCAGTGGTGAAGCAATTGTTTGGGGCGATAGCTTCTTTAGCTGCTGTGGAAAGAGTGTTTTCCACCTTTGGAAAACAGAGCAAATTCAGAGTGCAGAGCAAATTAAGAAACCGACTCGGAATCAAAAAGGCTAGAAAACTAGTTTTTTTTATTCAAATATTATAATAATGATATTGATTTCCCAGATTTAAACGACCCTAGTCTTTAACTTAACTATAATTTCTAAATCTATTTTTTTTATGTTGATTACTGTGAAAGAAAGTGAAATTAAACATTTTTGATTAAATCATTGATTTTTATTGAAAAAATCATTTGATTTAAATCATGATTTAAATCAAAATGATTTAATCGTGCCAACCCTGACTGACACGGGTTGATGATGATGATTACATGAACTGGGCATGTGCATATACCTAACATTGAGCGAACGGTTCGTTGGAATACCCAAACTTTGAGAGACCGGTTTAACCTTTCAACCTTTGATGACATCACCGCAACAAAGTCCGGTTTCGATCGATGCTTCAGCCAAATAACAATAGCTGATTGATGAGGTAAGCAGGTAAACAATTCTTAATAACGATGCTTGGCATATCTGCCGAGCGATTATGGAATTCAGATACTATCAAAATATTGATATTAACAACTTTCAGTTACTTATGATTAATTGGTATTATGTAAGACTTGTGTTGATTGTAAGACATGCTGTCATATAGATAGAAACCCGTGCCTATGTAAAACCTGAAAAAATGCTCATTGCTAATAATAACTGATATATTGTTCACGAGTTCCATAATCGCTAGGCTGATTTAAACATAGTATATTTTTACTTTTAGTTTAATAAGTAGTAGCTCTGATTTCTACGCTGTAGGTTGAGGGATCGATTCCCTCCCAGGCCAAACATTTTTGTGATAGTCATAGATGTTTGAAATGTTCGAGATTATTTATTTATTTATTTACAATATGAAACAGACATGAGTACTGAAATGATAGCTTAAAAGAGGAAAATTCCAGAAATAACATTGTATTGCCGATGTGGGACAAGGACATGAAGAAGAAGACGAAGAGTTATGTAAACAGGACATGTTGTATGTTGGTAAGTTCAATTAGTAATTGGTGTTATGCTACGGATAAATTATGAAATTAATTTGTCTAATTACCATAATGTTTTGCAAGAAAGGATGCCAATACTATCGATTTAACAGGAAGTGGTTTAATTTGAGATGTGGCAATCGATATTCGACATGTAGTTTTAAAGAAAAACCTACAATGTTTAGTAAGTAATGACTTTATAACTCTCTACCATTTTGTTAAAGCGGTACCCTCAGCGAATGACTTTGTATGGGAAAATATGTTAATTCACAAAAAAATAATAATGGTATAATATATATTTTCAATGTTTTGCTTCCAACTGCTTCGTATTTAATATTATTATTAATTCTGTAATTAAATTATGAATAAAGTCCAAAATTTTCAATTATTTATATAAGTTTAACGTCGTTTGAATTTGCAGCTTCATTAAATAGTATAAAACAAAGTCGCCTCCCGCTGTCTGTCTGTCCCGATGTATGCTTAGATCTTTAAAACTATGCAACGGATTTTGATGAAGTTTTTTTAATAGATAGAGTAATAGAATATAGAAATAGAAGATAGAATAGAGTAATTCAAGAGGAAGGTTTACATGCATTAAACATGCATAATATAGTAGCGAAACACTGATCATTTCTAATATGGTGTCGTAAATAAACTCATTTTTTTGCGCTTACATTGCAAACGCTGGCTGAACCCTACGAGATAGATCAAAATAATGTACTACAGTATTGTACACCTTAAAAAGGTCTACACAAAAGTCCGCTAGGTAGGGAGCGGGGTGCTTGTTGTAACGGGGGCAAGTAGTAACAGCTTAATTACTCAGCTGGTATAGGATATTTTGTGTTAGAATTTGCGCTAATCAACTCCTTAAAAGGTGGCCTATGAGGTGGTTACAGTCGGTATTTTTCGGGAGCGCGCAGTGAGTGGTTGTGTGCAGGTGCCCCATTTTTGCCAGGTAACGTAAAAAACTTAAGTTCGTAAAGTTTGATTCTAGGTTACTGCATTGGCTTTTCGAATTGAGTTTCCATTGATTTGTGTAGTCAAAATATTAAGCTATCTTATGTTAGTATTTTCTTTTGGCTAAATAATACCATTTTTTTTCAATAAACAAAAATGTCGAAAATATTGCCGTGAGGCAAGTTGTAACGATATCTCGGGGCACGTTGTAACATATTAAAACTTGCCCTTTTATGTTTTTAAACGTAAGTGTGTACCTATGCATGTCCTTTTTTACATTTAAAATAGTTTTATAACTAACTAATTACACAATATCCTACAGCTGGGCAAAATCCCTACATATTTTAGAACAGATTTATATCATTTTTATATATTTTTAGGATGAGAAATTATAAGCGAATATCGGAAAGAGCTGCTAAGTCGCAAGAGATTTACGAACTAGCTGCAAGGGAAGTTTCTGAAAATGGCCCAAAATTCGTCAAGCTGCGAAAATGTTTGACCTTTGTCATGTGTGACTTTATAGATACATTTAGAAAAAATAAAAGGGCGAGCCTCTTACTTTGGGTAGACCAAACCAAGATAAGACTTTACGGCAGAGGAAGATGAGAACATTTCCTCGTATCTTCTTATCGTTGATTAGGTATAATGTTTAATGTTTTCAAACTAATTAGTGACTATTTAAACCAGCGTAAAGAAGGTGCTTAGTTTAGATACTTAGTTTAGTACAACAGTAATTTTAGACCAGAAACTACGATTAACGTAGAAAATGATTATTTATACCAGATAAAAGTATTGTTATTTTAAAAAAAACTATGTAAAAAAAATGTGTGACTTTATAGATACATTTAGAAAAAATAAAAGGGCGAGCCTCTTACTTTGGGTAGACCAAACCAAGATAAGACTTTACGGCAGAGGAAGAGGAGAACATTTCCTCGTATCTTCTTATCGTTGATTAGGTATAATGTTTAATGTTTTCAAACTAATTAGTGACTATTTAAACCAGCGTAAAGAAGGTGCTTAGTTTAGATACTCAGTTTAGTACAACAGTAATTTTAGACCAAAAACTACGATTAACGTAGAAAATGATTATTTATACCAGATAAAAGTATTGTTATTTTAAAAAAAAAACTATGTAAAAAAAATGTGTGACTTTATAGATACATTTAGAAAAAATAAAAGGGCGAGCCTCTTACTTTGGGTAGACCAAACCAAGATAAGACTTTACGGCAGAGGAAGAGGAGAACATTTCCTCGTATCTTCTTATCGTTGATTAGGTATAATGTTTAATGTTTTCAAACTAATTAGTGACTATTTAAACCAGCGTAAAGAAGGTGCTTAGTTTAGATACTTAGTTTAGTACAACAGTAATTTTAGACCAAAAACTACGATTAACGTAGAAAATGATTATTTATACCAGATAAAAGTATTGTTATTTAAAAAAAAAACTAATAGAAACAGAGCAAAAACCAAGATCTCTTAATGTTGATAAAGAATTACTTGTTACCTCATTAGCTTGTAAGAAATAATGTGATAATTAGTTTGTATCAAACATTATATTCATGTGTGTTAATGTGCATGATTAAAATTATGTTTAAGTCTGTTTACCAAACAATAAATACCTGAAATTCTATAAATATGTTGTTTTAATTATGTTGTTACTACCTGCCTCACACCAGTTACAACTTGCCCCAAGAACGGGGTATGTTGTAACAAGCGACAATGTTTGCAAAAATGTTTTATTTAGTAGTCATTACTATGAAATCCAGGTCAATTATCATTCTTATGGATAAATGGATATATTTCCTCTACTATAAAATAACTTAATTATTAGAATACTTGTTATCATGACTTCCCCATCAAAAAAACTAAAAATTGTTACAACTAGCCTATATGCTCCCTATATGTCTATCTCTTAATGTTATTCTCTAAGATAACGTTGTATATAAAGACATTCTGTAGCATATTTAGTATCAGCATTGCACCCGTGCGAAGCCGGGGTGGGTCACAAGTACACATAGATGAAGAGAATAGTCTTATTAAATTATCAAGTTAAAATATTAGTTTAATTATACTTTTTTGTTGTTTTTCTATTAAAAAAAAACCGTGATTTGAGCACCGTCAAAACACGTCAAGGTCATTTAATGAAAGGCGTGATTTTTTAAATGAACATAAATTATGGTTATTTCTGTGTTCCTTTTTATCTTTTAAGTCTGTATACAAGTATTAATGTCTGGGTACTAAAAGTGCCCATGGCCATGGCCATGAACTTACTATTAGAACAAAAGAAAACATTTTATATTTATTACCCAAAACAAAAATATGATACTCAACCATAGTAAACCTAGACCCCGTCCCCGTTACCGAAAAGAAATGAAAGAAAAATGTATGAAATGCCGGAAATTGTGTACCCTCATCTTTTTAAGGATGTATGTGGCATATTATTTGACTGTTGAGGCAGGCACACAATGTGAAGGCT
Source organism: Lampropteryx suffumata (assembly GCA_948098915.1). Lineage (NCBI taxonomy): Eukaryota > Metazoa > Arthropoda > Insecta > Lepidoptera > Geometridae > Lampropteryx > Lampropteryx suffumata. Next base: position 8,147,673 of record OX402553.1, read on the forward strand.
AGACCCTTAAGCTGGGATCTTATAAAAAATAGCCACGTAATAAAATACTGACTGTTTCTTTTATGTATTTTAAATTAGAACCAATTATCTAAACGAAACAAGCAAAATACCAGTAGGTACTAGGAAGGATTAGTAAGGCCTTGCTTGTTTACCTACTTACCGAGTCATCATTTACATATTTTTATCCCAAGGGTACATTACATTACATTTTTTTGTGTAAATATATTATTATTATCTTAGCTATCGCTTAGACCAAAGGCGTGGGATATTGCAAATAACAAACTCGATAATTCGCTTGCATTCTGTCGCTATGCCTAGACCAGCCTTCTTCTTCTTCCTATGATGGCATCTGTCTTAATGATAATTGTGCCAATGTCAAGTGATTGTTTTATTATTAAATTGTCAAAGCCGCAGTTGATTGTCATTGTCTATTATAAACGTCATCGCGGAATAGCCATCTGGAGTTATTGATTCCTCGTCGTACAAATCGCAAAACAACATAATATTTATAATTAATTGTCTACACATGTAAGGTTACACAATTTTTTGATTAAAATTCCGCTAAGAACCAAATAAATTGAAATAATATGAGATATCAAATTAATTGACATGGCGATCTCTGTGGCGCAGTGGGCTAAGGCCCGGCTGAGACGCAGAAGGTTGCGGGTTCAATTCCCGCCGCGGGACAAATGTTTTTATTATCTGCAAGTATTTGTCTCGGGTCTGGTTGTTTCTATGTATGATATGTATTTATTTACAAAAAAAAACAGTATATAAGTAGTATATTAGTCATGTGGTACCCATTACACAAGCTCTGCTTACTTTGGGGCCAGATGATGCTGTGTGAAATGTCCGGGGTTATTTATTTATTTATTCATTTAATTAAGAAGAATTCTGACACTGCAGCAAGCAAGTTAAACAGCAAGTTAGATCGGTACTTAAGTACTGTAGATATCTAACTAGATAGTATAGTACCTATAAGTGCAGTATATAGGTATCTACCGTTCCATTTAAAACGGATAACGGACTTTGGCCTCGTAGCTCAGTTAGCCATTTGCGCTTTTGTATTTCATTAAATGTCAAAGGACAAATAACTCATAAAAAACATTTAATTACGTCAAAAGTATCACCGTTACAATCGTTATAAGACGGCCACGGCTAATTTAGAAACCCAGAGCTTTACGTAAAATGCGTAGGAAGAAAATACGAATTGCACCAACGAGTAAAATCCCGGTTATTCAAGTGATAACGTCAAAACGTGTACAAAAAGTGAATTGAACTAAAGTAAATCATGATTTACATTCTTGGGACAAGTCGGTCCGAGTCAGGAATATGTCCTTAGGGTGGATAGTGATAAGGGTGACATCAAAGGACATAGTTATCTTTGTGTAAAACGACGCTGTTACAACATAATTACATGTAAGTATATAATAACAATTGATGTTTCGTTGTTTTTATACAGATTTTTATTCATACGAGTAGATACAACAATAGTAGTGAATGTTATTTTAAGGAGCTGTTGTTAGGCAAATAGAACAAAGATTTTACATAAGTACCTAGACAGTGGTCGTTATTCTGTTGTTTCGCTGGACTAGCTAATGTTTTGTAATCTTATTTTCTTTGTACCAAAATCCATAGAGTAAATTTTTTTAAATAAGTTAAAATTGTAATTTTGTTTCTATACTGAGTAGTTTATTTCCGTCATTTTTATTATGAATAACACATCTTTACATGCTGACTAAAATGAAGTCGGTTTTCTTTTAAGTTATTAAAACGTAATTATCATTTAAATAAAAGCTTTGTGATTCGAGTAAAAATAATCCGTAGTTATTTTATATTAAAGGCACCATCATTACATAGTATAATAGTATAAAACAGTCGCTTCCCGCTGTCTGTCTGTCCCTATGTATGCTTAGATCTTCAAAACTACGCAACGTAAAAAAAACCGCATCAAAATGATGCGGTTTTTTTAATAGATAGAGTGATTCAAGAGGAAGGTTTATGTGTATAATACATACATAATATAGTAGAGGAACACTGTTAATTTTAGAGGTTAGCGTATATTGAGCGTACTACTGAGCTACAGCAACGCGTGGCCGGGTCAGCTAGTTTTATATAAAATAACAAATGACGAACGACGAGATACGACTTTGTGACGTACTATAAACAATACAAACACTTGACACTGACAAAATTGACATTATTATGACAAAAGCCATTAACAAAGAGGAAGATGAAGGCTTTGGTGCAAAATAAGATCGTTTCGTTTTTTTAAACATTTAAGTTAGTCCGACGAAACAACATATATATATTTATAAATAATAGTTTAAAAAAACTAAAAAAAACACGCTTAATATAGAAAACCAAACTAAAAAATAGAAAATAAATTTTTAGTAAATGTAAGTAAGAAAAAAATGTTTCATTTAAAAAAAAGCGTAGATGCATGGTGTCAATAGTTATAAATATTTCATTGACAGATATAAGAAAGATTATCATTTCGATAATATCTTAAAAAGCACCCCACGCTTTTTTTTAAATAAAACATTTTTTTCTTACTCACATATATTAATTTTACATTTATCAAAAATGCTACGATTCGATTCGCAAAACAAAAGTCCTCGACGTGGCTGAAAAAGCTGCGAAACTGAAGTGGTACTGGGCTGGGCACGTCTGCCGCATGCCGGACGAACTGTGGGCCAAAGCTACCACTGGGTAGTACCACTGAGCCCTGAGACGGTGAGACGGCGCGGTAGACCACGCAATCGTTGGCGTGACGAGCTAGAAACCTTTAGCGACTGTCGGTGGCAGACAATGGCGTTGGACCGAAAGCAATGGAAAACTCGAGGGGAGGCCTTTGCCCAGCAGTGGGACAGTACGGGCTAAAAACAACAAACAACAACAAACAACATTTAATTTTTTTTTCATTTTTATTTTTTAGTTTGGTTTTCTTTTTTTTTTTTTTTTTTTTATTTTTATTTGAACTATGACATCGTCATCGGTCTTTGACAGGTGTGCAAAATTTGAATGCAATCTGGCCGTTTAAAGTGGGTCAAAATCGCGTCCTAAGGAGTCGGTTACAAACATACATACAAGTGAAGCTAATATAAAGCGTAGGTATAATAAACTCATGTCAACTACAATGTTCTTAATAAAAGTATCAACGAATATTGTTCAATATCGAATAACCTTTACGAAGTGTGGACATTCCATTCTTCGAATTCTCTTCAACATAGAAACCAGTTTGAATATAGTTTGCACATTAAATCTCGCGTTAGAGATTTTCCTAAGTCGTTTGTAAGTCACATTGGTGTGTTGGTGATTCGACGCAGAAAAATGCGCATACAAATTACTAATGTAACAGAAGGTATTTTAAAAACCTAACAGCGCGCTTACTATTCAAAGTCGATTCTAACGGATCGCTTTGGAAATGCCATGAATTGTTGGGCTACTTAAACAGCTTAGTTAAATGCCATGAACTTTTAAAATAAATACAATTAGATTACAAAGCCGTAAGTTAGCTTAAATTCGTAAATAGCTCCATTTATTTGCATAACCGAGCGTTTAAGTTTTAACACAAAAGCGTGAGATCATGTTTCGAAAAACACCTGTCATAATTTTTTTCTCATAAAAATCATAAGCAGGCCAACGCTAGGCAATCTTCTCATAGTGACAAACAATGGTCAATTAAATAGAGCGTCTCGAGTCTCGACCTGATTGTAACTTCAAACGTGGGAAAAAATCCGAAATCTTACAAAAGTTTTCGTACACCGAACCGCTTGAAGATGCTTATCTACGTTCACAGCGCAGAAACTAGCACTTATGACTAGTCCTACCAGATGAGATATGGATAATTAAAAAAGCTATAAACGAAAGATTCATTCATACGATGCGATACTACAGTTTTGCTTATAACGTGTTCAAAACATTTGACTTGCCGTTTCACAATCGCTTGTAGATGCCACCTCGGAACACAGATGGAACGCTCTGATAGTATCGACAAACGCATGCGTTAAATTCGAAGGGAAACCGCGGAACTTTCAACAAATAACGACACGTCGACACCCAATGAGTTGGACGGCATTCTGATTAAAATCGGCAATGATACTGTGAGAACAATGGGGATACGAACCCGCATTGGGTAATCCCGCTATCACGATGGAACTGCCGCTGCTGGAGTCACATAGATAAAAACAATGGTCGCGCTAATGATTCCGGATAATCTCTCTATCTGGATGTTCATGTGTGAAGAAGTAGTATGAAAGTGCTTGCGGAAATGCAATAAAATGATTTCGAGGTTGGAGGTCTAAGTTTTCTGTTATTATGTTTGCATTCTGAAATGTGAATTTGCCTCGTCGTTTTTGACATTCACACGCGGCTTCTATCGTCTTTTATTTTAACGTCTCTCAAATTCTGTCAAAAGTTAATCGCTGTTTATTATAGTGCCCTTTTTGTAAGATAAATAGTGACAGGGCGAATCTTAATCAGGGTATAGGCAGTGTTCCAGTTGAAAGGCGTTTATAAATGCCTTAAACGTTTTAGCGTAAACTTATATCCAATATATATTTTTTCTTATTTAATTTAAAAAAAAAAGTGCAAGTTTGAGTACCTACCAACCAACCGTTCGAAAAATTTTCGAATTTCTCAAGAAGTAAAAACATGAGTTTTGCGTTTAAGATGATCAATGTTAACATCGTCAATAGGTACCCAACATTCAATGATCATTATCAATAACATTAGAAAAGCCTTGCTATTCTAGTTTACCTACGAATGTACCAGAAGTAGGTATCAAATTTGCCAGGATTATCAATTTATAAGCTCACTTTGGAACTGTGTGTGCATTTCACCTTCGTATCTCAGTCAGTATATGTTGTGAAGTAGTTCTATGTTCTAAAGTACCCTAACCATGCTAGTTTACAACGTCACTAGTGCTGCGGTTGAGACCACAACCTCCCAATTTAAACTAGAGCGGCCCAGGCTCAATTTAAATCCTTTTAGATCTATTACCTAACAACGACCTGCTAGTTCGATGTTTATAGCTTCCCTTGGAATTCCTGGGTCTATTCAATGGTAGCTTGGAATTCAATCTGGAGACATTGATACTTGATTAGGATAGATCACTGCAAGATTATTGACACTAGATAATAGGAAACACATTGCCAACGCTTGCTTGCTTGCCGGCAGCTTGCCGGCAGCTTGCACAGCGATAGTGCATGCCAAATCTGTCTATTATCCATTACCTAGCGACCCGCCTGGCTTCGCAAGATCTTCGGTGTATAAACCTTCCCTGAAAAATCTGCTAACAGATGTTGAAAACCGCATCAAAATCCGCTGCGTGGTTTAGGAGGAATTAGCGGATATACAGACATACAGACTTGGAAAGCGACTTTGTTTTATAGTATGTAACGAATAAAATTGACACTAAATTATAAGTACTATAAGTAAGAATGAATGCAAGACAGTAAAATCTGCAAAATCTGCCTAGTGTAAGCTACAGATAAATATAACCTCTATTCTACTACTTTCGTATAAGTCAAGGACCAATTAAAAATTACCACCAAGGCACGAGCTGCCATGGCCTGTATGGAAGTCGGTTAATCGACTTCGCACTCAGATTGGCCGCTGTAGATTTTAAATGTGCGAATGGGGATTTAGGGACCAGAGCTTTATAGTATTTATCTTCACATAATTCCTATTATAACGATTTGAACAAGTTTTACCAAGGCGCAAGTATTTTTACACCAGGAAAATTACTCTATTTCTTGTAGAATGCTGCCCCAGGGAAATGGGTGGATTTTTTCGTAAGTACCTATATCAAGAGCCATGCTAAATCATTGGATGGGTTGCCTACATCTACAACGACACCGACATGCTGTTGGTCACCAATAAAGAATAAGGAAAATAATTTACTCAATAACAATTTTTACATTGTGTCTGAAATACTTAAGCCTAAAACATAGTTATAGGTAATATAAGAGAGTAGTATGTAAATCAAAATTACAGATAATAATTTTTTTTTTCAATTTAAAGTCATCAACTGTATAGTAGCACCCCTCCAGCAAAAGCTTTATCAATGCAGACTTAAATTTAGTGGGTCTTTATATGATGTTCATAGCCACAGGAAAGTTGTATAATGTAACGGCCTGATATCTACAACCATGCCTAACAATAATTAACTTCGTACACAGTGGGGTCTTAAGATATTTTCTCCTTGTATTATTATTACTGTTGTATCCGTGACGATGTACATGACATCATCTCCGAATGAGTTAAGCGGTTCCGTGCATATTATGACTTCATTCCTCATTGCACGGAAGCAAGACTTACCGATTTACGGGTCGGTAAAGTGTTGAATACTAGTTCTGCGTTCGTAAACAGCGATCGGGGCCATCGATTCGATTACCATCCGTTATGTACAAGGATTACCACAACGGGAATGTCATCAAAGTTGTCCTGAATACCAGCGGAATATTAATTCAGTTTGTCAAATAACAGGCCTTCTTTAGCACCAGTTTATAACGCTATCCAATCACTAGCGAATGCTTCTCTGGTATTCATAGTAATTTGGAAAAATGTCATAATTTAAACGAATTGCGTAATACGACGCATCGTTGGTCGGTCGAATATAATAAATAAATATTGGTGGACAATGCACAACACCATCCAGCCACAAACAAAGCATTGCTTATATTATGGTGACCAGATGACTAGTAGAATACTTATATATTCTTAAATATATACATATAATACTTTATAACACCCAGACACAGAACAAACACCTATGTTCATCACACAAATGTTTGTTCTGGGAGGAAATCGAACTGTAACGTAATCGTACCTACAACGTAGAAGGCAGTGCTGAGAGTCCAGTCTTATAAAGTCAGTATATGGTATATGGTCTACAGCGTAAAACGCTATCGCTTCTGCCTCGATATTGTCATAAACTGATGCTTTAGGCTCGTTTGTGTGCACTGGCGACTGTTTACAGTTACAAACAGAATTTTCGACGAATATTTTTCGATACCAAACGGTGAATGGTTTTATTTAATTCTTGCGTACTATTCATTAGCTATTTGTATTAACTCTGCGATGCTCCGATCAAATTCTGCATACGCTGTTTTTTATATTCACAGGCCATTTCATAAGCCCTTCTCCATCATAAATGTATTAAATTTCAAGTTGATTATGCAAGCAATTCCTATTATATTGCAATAATCGCGCCACCTCAATTCCAATATTAAGATCGCATGAAAGTTGATTGACAATGTAATAGCAATCAATGGTAATAACTAGTAGGTAATGATGAATGAGGCTTCGGCAAGTCGTAGTACGAGTAACTTTCACGTGGGCCTAAATTTAAGACGATTTGAAGAAAGTGAGAGGTTGCGCTTTTTCTTTGCACTGTGTGTTTGAATATGCTAAGTGCTTACGTCGGTATTTGAAGGCTCGCCCTGCCTTCTTTTCTATAGTGAGGTCTATTGAGATTCAAATATAATTGAGCACTTTGAAATTTTTGCACATGTAAGATTATACTATACATTGCTGGACAATTCTCACAATACTATCCCCTACCTAAGCAAAGCTTATGCAAACCACGACTGATAGAATACTGATACCTTGAAATACATTGAAAAAACAAATATATACTTTTATTATTTATTTGACGACCTCTGTAGTGCAGTGGGCTTAGGTCCGGCTGTGACCCAGAAGGTTGTCAAAGTCAAAGTCAAAAGATACTTTGTTCAATACAATCAGAAGGATCACTTTGAAACGTCTTACATACTAGGTGAATTTAGGTTGAACCCCGTTGCGGTTTCGATTCCCGCCGCGGGTATAATTTTTGTATGATCTGCAAGTATTTGTTCGGGTCTGGGTGTTTCTATGTATAATATGTATGTATTTACAAAAAAAGTATATAAGTAGTATATCAGTCATGTACCCTTAACACTAGCTCTGCTTACTTTGGGGCCAGATGATGTTGTGTGAAATGTCCGGAATTATTTATTTATTTATTATTTACTTTGCCTTTTACACTATAGATGAATAGTTCGATTTCTTAAGACAAGCAATCTATATGATTAACATCGATGTTTTATCTGAGTCTGGGTGTTATAAAATATCATATGTATTTAAAAACTAGCAACCGGCAAACTTCGTACCGCCTCAATAAATCAATAATTAAAAATAATCATATTTACTCACCTTTTAAAACTTTCCTGGACTTCCACAAATAATCCAAAACCAAAATCAATCAAATCAGTCCAGCCGTTCTCGAGTTTTAGCCAGACTAACGAACAGCAATTGATTTTTGTTATATAGATAAATAAGTATTCTATCAGTCATGTGGTTTTAATGGTTCAAGCTATGTTTGTGGCAAGATGGTGTTGTGTTTATTGTTTACGAATATTCATTTTTTTATTAACCAGAATAAACATCAATGATCATCACACAAATGTTGATCCTAGATGGGATCGAACCCACAACCTAGAAGACAGAGTTACCATCAAAGCTGTGAGGTTAGTCTCATTCATTATTATCGTGCTCCACCACATAGTTACACGAAACTGTCTTATAGAAACCGCTCTACATAAACAAAAGTAGGTAATAATTAGCAGAGCGTGGTGGCTCGCGTCAGCTGGAATTGCGAATACCTAATTGAGTTACGAAAGTAGACATTTAAAAATCACCCCTATTTTGGGCACTTGGGTAAAAAGGAGGGCAATCTGGAAGCTGAAAATTACAGCTGATGGTCTGATAGTCTTTCAGAAACCGTAATCTGTTGAGCTACAATACCTGAGGGGTTTAGAGGTTTTTATTATTTTACCGGCTACACGTTCATCTTCGCTCACGGCTATTACCTGAAAAGATAATAAAAACATAAGTAATTATAACTATTAAAACTATCATGGTTTTGCACATAATTTTCACTGCATTAAAAACTGCAGTTTATCTCGTGATCATGGCGCATGCAACTGTGCCGAAATATCGAGAAGCAGAAAAACTCATATATCATGATAAATATCCCGTTTTGAGTGAAAATTAAACATAAGTAATTATAATGAATAGATACACAAAATGGCTGTCTTTAAAACTATATAAAAAATAGTATCGGAAATTCACGCGACTTCGTTGGCGTAATTTCACTTGAATTTTATTGCTAGACTAAACGGAAATTGTTGTTTAAGTAAGAAGTAAATTTTTAGCTAATTATCCAATTAGCGAAAATTTACTTCTTACCTAAACAACAGCATTTGGGATAATTTCTTCAGTAACCTTTTCCAGACCTTATGACTATTGTCAAGCAAAACAAGCAAAGCTTGTGTTTGCTTGGGAACCACATGACTGACATACTATTTATTTTATATATATATTTTTAGTAAATACATAAAAAATACCCAGAACCGAGACGAATATTTGCAGAAAAATCCTCAACACCTCTATACATGAAAAGCAGAATAAGCTAAAAAACACATCAATTTTGTAAATTTAAGAAATGTTATAAATTCTAAATCTGACTTTCATGGTAACAAAATAAGATCCATTTTAATAAACACGGGCTTTACTCACGTATTATTTTGTCGATGGAGGCACCGACACTGTTTCGATTCATCTAGAGTTCGCAGTGCGAACCGTGTACTCGAGCGGCAACGAGCGGACCGTGGATCAAACTCACCCTGATGAAGATTCTCTAGATGAATCGAAACAGTGTCGGTGCCTCCATCGACAAAATAATACGTGAGTAAAGCCCGTGTTTATCAAAATGTACAACTCACGAAAGTTTTGAAAGTAAAATAAGATCCAGCAAAACTAAAGAAACATAGATAATATGAACTGCCTATGACCAAATATTGGTAATGTTGATTTGTAATGACCTAGTATTTACATGTATGTATACATAATAGCAGTTATGTAACAAGAGGCAAAGCTCACACAATGAAGATTTTATCGTTTACAAGCGAAGTAATCCACCTCGCTTTACGTAAGTGTGACATTGTATAATACGTACAGCCGTCGTTATAAATTACGATTATTTGATTACCAAAACAATAATCAATAGTAAGTACGTTAGTATACATAATTAAGTTTTAAGGACTAAAAAGAAAACCGATTTCATTGCATAAAATTTGAGTTCATAATATATATGCATCTCCTGGCTTACCCCTTAGACATGCATTGTTCCAATAAAATATCTAATACAAAATTTCGTCCCCGATTTTAAATGGAACCAAACGGGAAGTGTGCCCAAACAAAAAAATAATTTTCCAAATCTGTCCATAAATGACAGAGTTCTGAGATAACAAACAAAATACAACCGAATGAAACCTCCGCCTTTTTTGAAGTCGGTTTGAAATATTACGTATTCTAAGTTCAAATTCAATAACTTTGAGGGTAATGTTAGATGTTAAATTGCTAGTCAAAACCTTACACAAGCTCGATAATGTGAATGATCTGCGCATAGCATCGCTTCGTTAATCAGCCACGGCCCGTGCGTGTAACGGAACGCAGTCAAGATGGCGGAAGTGGTTACCGCGATTACGACAATATTGCCTTTAAATACGAGATAACTAAAACGAACTGGGTTACGCACAAGAGACACGTTCTTACAAACGCAACGTTGTAATAAAATATTTATAAATCAACTCAGTGCTTTGTCAAATTTAGCTTATAATTTCTAAATATCAAAAAACAGAACACGGTCTGAGTATAATTCGGTTCCTAACTTTATGGGAAGAAAGGTGCCGAGTTGGCTCTAAACCATTCCCATAATGCATCAAGTAATCTCAGTACTTACCTAACAATAAAAAGAAAGCCATGAAATGTAGAGTGTACGAGGGAGCTGTATCTACGGAATACATAACCAGACGTTTTCCTGAAGGAAAAAACGCGTAGGAACAGAGCTATACAAAAGACCTCGAATAAAACCTGTAGCCGACGACTCATTTGTTTCTGTGTTTGTGTTGCGGTGGAAAGTCGTACGTGCCGGCTTCGTACCTGCAAACCACACGTACGATACGTGACGCCTTTAAACGGAGCGTCGGTTGGAGGCCCATTGTCAGTGTCACTCGTCCATTGACTGTTTTACAGTTACCGCCTTTCCTACCCCTTCTTCCACACAAGGCGATGGACAGCTCATAAATATTTATAGCTTAGGTTAGAGAGAGCTAGAAGAGTCTGGTGAGAAATTTTAATTACATATTTTTGACTAGTGAGAGTTGCTCAAGAGAGTTTTGTCGCTGCTCGCTTTTAGTTGAAACTATCCATAGCAATGGAGTTTTGAAGCAGCCTGGAGGCTTCTATCATAACTTAGCAACTGCACCCCAGGCCAGGACTGACAGCTTACCGTGACCTCTGAAGCATGGAGAGTTAGTATAGGGTCACACATCTAATTATAACTCCGCAATAGTTCTGTTGAAATGAAACAGACCACAAGTCCGACATGTTTTACGACACCATCGTATTACAATTCATAAACTGTCTTGCTCTATATATTTTATATAAAAACATCTCTAGATAAAAACGAATGTTTTTGAAAACAGTAGTGTCGTTTAGCTACTAATTTACTAAACCAACGTGCACAACAAAGCAAGTTGAGCTAGTAAAAGCACTTTAGAAGAGAGTAGGTAATTAACAACGAGAAAGCTCCCATCGGTCACAGACGGTGTTTCCGCAGACGAGAAGGTTTAGAGGACTTTGTCGGTCAGTGTGTCGTTTTCGCTTGAACTGAAGCTAGTCTTCACCGTATCTATTGATCGGCAGTTTAAGGGTTTAAACTCTTTGGTTAAACACTTCCTTAACACTTCTCTGAAGCGGTGGATGATAAATCTGAGATGGAAGAGAGATTTAATGACGCTCAAAGGTTGTTAAAAATAAAATAACTGATTCACACAACACCACCTAGCCACAAACTAAGCAGAGCTTGTACTATGCGAGCCAGATGACTTATATATCTTTAAAAACAAACATTTATGTTCATTAAAAATGTTTGTCCTGGAAGAGAATTGCACCCTCATCCTACAGTATATTTATCGTGATATGTTCTCATTATGAACATATTTTTATACTAGGCATGTCTCATAGTCTAAGTTTAATCGTAAGTTTATTTAGAAATACGATTTTGAAATCCGACTGTTAAAGTAATCATTAGTATACGTTTGGTGACTAGTTGGTGATAAGTGTTCCTTGAGAAAGCTGAAGTTGCATTGTATTGTTCTTTGCACTTACTTTTCTTGACGAAATAATACAACCGGTTTTGCTTATCGGTCAGCGGAACATGGCAACATTATCTTTATACTTACTTACACTATAACAAAAAAAAGCAATAGCCCATGTTTTCATATAATTATACATATACATCACATTAGAAAGTAAGTACGCAATATAAGTAACAGTCTTTTTGAGATATTGTACTCTTTTTGACTAAGACCTAATTGAATTCAAGGCGTTCTGCGTTCTAAAATTATGAGTCGACGTACCTTTAAGTTCGTTGCCCTTTATTCTACAACTCTTCTAGATACAAGGTAGGTATGTATTGCAACATGTATTTTTCCAGTGCGCTACGAAGACCTACTTACGCTTCTCGTATCAGAAAAAAAATCTCGTTAGAAAATAGGAAGTCAGCAGAAACAAGTTGAGCAGGGTATGATCGGAGTAAAAGTATTTTTAGTTTACTTAAGGCTTCTTTCAACATCATCGGATTCATGGCTGGTTTAACGCATATCTTGCAAGATACAGCCAAAAATTCACAATAAGTTAGCTACCTTTATGATTTCAAAACATCAAAATTCGATCGAAGTTTGAACATATTGAGTAAACATAAAACTAAATATGTTATTTTCTGTCATCACCTTAGTGTAAAAGTCCTGAATTGGGTGCTAATTAGGTGTTTCATTATTTCATTAATTTTCGTTCAGCAGCAGCGTGATTGTCAACAAACATAAAATAAATTTCACAGTTTTATTATAAGGACTAGCTGTTGCTCGCGACTTCATCCTCAATGTTTTGAAAGGAATTGAAGCCAAATTTTATTGATAAGTTTCAAATCAATCTCCTAACCACCCATTAAAAAGTTTCCATACAAACATTCACTCCACATTTTACTCATTTATGAGGGTTATTTTGAAAAATCCTGAAACACGTGTCCATTTATTTTGCATTTTAAGTATCCAAACCAAGTTTCAAATACAAATACACCACCCGTTAAAATGTTCTCATACAAACTTTGACACCCCATTTTACCCCTTTTTAGGGTTATTTTGAAAAATCCTGAAATACGTGTCCATTTATTTTGCATCTTATTTATTCATATAAAATTTCAAGCAAATCGCACCACGCGTTAAAAAGTTTCATACATTCGTTTTCACCCCTTTTCACACTTTTAGGGGTTGAATTTCAAAAAATCCCGCCTTAGTGGATGCCTTTGCTTTAAAAGGAAGCTACCTACCAAATTTTAGCTTTCTAGCGGTTTTGGCTCGGCGATGATGAATCAGGCAGTCAGTCAGTCAGTCAGGTTAAGCTCTTTTATAGGTATAGATAGCGATCGATGGTGGAAATCTACACTGAAAATGTGGGTTAAGTTTTCTACCTGCTAATCCCATGCTGTAATGTAAGCGGACTCATAATCGCTGGGTAGCTGACCGTAAAATTATTTTCCCTGCGGTACTTACATAGACGGTTACACAGATTTTTTGTAGAATGTTTATCTCAGTTGAGTAACGGTCCGAAAGTAAAAGTTAACGATTAGATGAGATATACTAATAAAGTATACAAAATTGAAAATTGTTAAGGGTAGTTAGGTTAGGTTAAAAGCATTTTCCTAATCAGAATCGTTGCTAACAAATACGTCGGTCAGTCTAAGTCATAGAAACTCAGTTGCAATTCAACTCACATGTTACCTACTTAAACATTTTGAATTTTGCGGTCATAGACACGCAACTACGCGAAATAATTTTAAACTCCTTAGTAGAAAAGCTTTTAAATCCTTTTTACATTCATGACTGCTTACATATTAAAATGAGCAGATGTTTTCATTTCAAATTATGAGTCACAAAAATCGTGTGTCACAGAGGATTTTGAAACTTCTGAATCGGGGTTACAAGTGCGAAGACCCACTTAATAAGTAGGAGACACATATTTTACAATTTATAATGCGATTTGGAGCGAAATCGATATGATTTCGAGGCGGTTTCGAAGTTGTATCTGCCTTTTCTATAGGTGCTTATGCCCCTTATTTGGCAAGCAACTTCCCCTTAAAAAGCAGGTGGCAATTATTATTAGTGGCAGCACTTTCCGCTGAGTGAACTGATGCCGTTAGCTTTACGCATTTAGCTCTCGCCTGCTCTACATGACACCAATAACAATTGACCAGTTGGCTACTCTCAGAAATAGGATAACGGCTTATTAAACAAATGCCCATTAGCCGCCACGAACGTTGTAGGATGACTCGCGATTGTGGAAGTAGTTTTGAACTTAACAGCGGCACTTGTTATCTCAACATTACTTGCTTGTACGCCATCTCTGGCATTTTATCCTTGCGGTTAGCGTTTTATTTCGGACTTTTGTCTAAAACCGTCTCGGATTTTATGGTGTTGCAATCCACAAAAGTGCGAGTTCGCATTTCGTTTCTAATATCACTTTTCCTAGACTTTGGCATTGTAATATTTGCCAGCAGGTATATGATGTTGAGACATGTTTTTGGAACTCGCTTGTCAGGTGGGAATATTGTAACTAATATTATGAGCTCTAATTTGTATTGGTAGGTAAGTACATAATCTACATTGTTTTTCTTAATTAACAGCAATGTAGAGATGCTGATCAAACTGACAATAGGCTAGTGTGTAAGTAATATAAGTAATTCAAAGGAAAAGTGTCAGTATTCTTCAGGATACTATAACCTAACCCTCAAAAATGATAGACATATTAGCTCCGAGTTCTTGACTTACCAGATTGCTATAGATAGTATTAGTAAAATAAATTAGTAACCAACCATCAGGCTTGATAAAAACAAGATATAAAATGTATTCCGCATTGTTATTCAAACGAAGCGCGGATGCATCAGCAACTGTGTTTCGCGCGTTTTTTACTGCCGCCATTTTGTGCTCACAACTGCTTCACAAGGAGTTTGCGGAAAATGTTTTATGGTAAAAGTGAAAACGTGACAATGACGCGATGAGGTTGAATGACATCTACCTAAGCCACAGCTTAAGTGATTAATATAATACCAATGCAGTCTTTTGTTATGAAACTTTCTACAATTTATTTTTAATAAAAATGCGATTCCATTTAATAGTTGCGGTCGCAACTTTTATCGCCAAGGATGCACCTGTTGTTTTGCCAGATGTGATACCATAAAAGCGCCTTTATACTTTGGGCTTTGTCGTTTTATCTTTGCTTTTCTGAAACGACAGAACAGAATGAAAATGCTATTTGCATAATATCTTTCATAAATAGGCTCACGAATGTTACTGTTATCCTCATGTTTGGTGGAAATCCTCTTAGATCTGTATGTGCTCCAGATCTTTGGGAATATTAAAGCTTTAACCCTCTGATTTTTCTGGTTCGAGTATCCACACAACGCAAAGTTGTATAACCAGTCCCCTAACAATAATTACCTACCTACGCAATGGTATTTTAATATATTCATTGTACCTACCTACGAGTACCTAAGTATATATCTGTATTGAGCAACGCCTGGTACCCAAGATTTCGTAACATTAAATTGTAAAACGCGACAGTCTTGATCTAAGATTTGCACCACCTTTAAACGACAAACTTGTTTCGTTAAGCAAACTAGTCTAAAACCGGCCCTTGCTAACTGCCTCTTAAACATGTTATAGGTATGCAATACTTAACCTAAGTAAAAAAAATAGCTAGTTATTAATATGCTACGTTTGCAATTAGCGACGCCTAGCCTAAACCGCCGGTCGTAGAGACTTTAAATTTGTAGGATGTGTTCCATACATGATGTAAACGCACACTATGAAAGGAGTTTTGGAATTTCGCACTCGCACAATGGTTTTGCGGAGAATCAAAGATTGAAAATAATATTCCGTTACACTAGTTACTCTTGAAAACTAAGATAAAAACAAAGATAATAAAAGTAGGAATGAATTGAAAACTTGCGCGAAGCACATAAAAATTGTTGCCTCGCAGATTTCCTAGGAGCACCGTTTGATGTACAATTTACTCAACGGAGTAATGGTGATATACGGAATTGAACCTGCAGTTCCGCACTGCTGCCTTTGCTAACGAACCGAATATCTTGTCTAGTGACTATTGTCTTCTATTGTTAGGTAGATACTAACGAGTGGGTATATCAGGAAAAGAGAAATATTAAGTAGGTACATTGATTTGAATAAAATAAATATATATATTTTTTATGTTTTCAATATTTCAGTCTCGTTTAGGTTATATAAATAATGTTGGAAATTTCGTACAGTACCATCTCGCCTTAAAGTAAGCAGAGCTTGCGTGCTGGGAACTACATCACAAAAACACCCAGACCCAAGACAAACATTTGTAGATAAAACGAACATTTGTCACACAGCGGGAATCAAATCCGCAACTTTGTTCGCCACAGGGAGGACTTTACCCACTAGGTACTTTGCAAGTCCTGAAGTCTTTGGTGAGTTCACCGTAGACAAGTAGGTAATCAAAAATAGTCAGATGTAAATGATTTCTCAAATTAAACATAAAAAAAAAATCTCAACATTACCGATGTTGAGAAATTATCGTTCAGCTTCAACATAATTTCTGCTGATTTTCTGTTCGATAATTTACAGAACACTGTTATCTCCGAACGGGAGTTTGCACACTTCGCAAAAACAGCGCAGATGTTGATTGATGTTCGTGTCTGTGTGTCAGCAATAACGGACGCTTCTGGACATGCAAACCAGCAGCGGTTTTAATTCCAATAACTGGCACAATGTAATATAAATTAATATAATAAAAAGTTATTCGGTAATTGTTCCGAAATTGAGGATTAACACTCTTATCTAAGTCATATCATGCATGTATGTTACAAGTAAATCGTTACTAGCTACTGCCCGCGGCTTCACACGCGTGGTACAAACATGCATAGTAGTCTATGTCGGTCCGCAAGATACAATCTATCTGCCTAACTAATTACATAAAGATGAAATTAAGTCGTTTAGCTGTGAAAAGGTAACACAGACTGACAGACTGAGTCACTTTTGAATCAAAGTCCAATATATATTTTATTCAATACAATCACAAGGATCACTTTGAAGGATTGAATTGATATATTAGAATGAATTCTATCAGTTATTTGACTTACAAGTAAACAAACTTGGCAGTTTGAATTGTCCAGTTATTAACCGAATTCAAAAAAAGATGGTTCTCAATTCAGTTGTATTTTTTTAAATGTTCTTTACTCCGTCATATATAAACCGATTTGAAATATTTTCTTATGTGTAAGAATATAACATTCCGATTGGTCCCATAGACATTTTATGAAATTTTATTTTATTGGTCCCATAGACATTTTATTAAAATCGGTTGAGTAGTTTGGTTTTTAAATTAAAACAACTGGAAAAATATGTCCTCCAAGTAAACGAAATTTCGTATTTGCTTTTCTGTGACTTTCCAGTATTGTTTACGAATTTCGAAAAATTATAAAGCACTAAACAGCATAAAAACTTCATAAAAAGGGAGGATTCGGTTGTATTTTAATGGGCTCAAATACTATTCAATGAAGTCGGCTTTCTTTTTAGTTTTTAAAACGTAATTACTTTCGTTTAATCATCAATCAGCCCTACCCGTCGATAAAATGACTTGATTGCTGATTTTGCAAATCACTCCGCTCTGCTTCAATACTTAGGCTGCCGAAAAGCCTGGAATAGCTGAACATATCAAGCAAGTATAAATAACTTCTTATAAGTCTTGCGCACTACAAAAATATTCCGAAAGTTGTACAATGACTCAAACTTGGCGTGACTTTTCGCCACAAACAAGTTTACAAAGAACCAGATTTACAACACTTGCCAGACTTTAAATTTCTCCGAAATACTATGAGTAGGTATTATGCCGAAATATTGATAATTTCAATGTCTATTCAGTTCGTTTCTTATCATCACCCCAAGGATTTGAAAAAGGTTCTACCTGCTACGGCTGACTCACCGAGGTTCCTTTGTGTCATACATAATCCGTGACTCCTTGGCAAAATTAAAAGGACAGCCTTTTACCTGGCTGCTTTGGGATTTTCGAGAATGCGTTTGACCTTATTCTTAAAAGATTTGGTAGTAGGGTTGGTCTGTCTTGATATTTATATAAAATAAATAACTAAGGTATTTTAAATATTAGGTACTTACGTACCTCAGTACGAGTATCTAAACAGAAATAACGCTTGAAAAATATGATATATATATGTATTTATTTATGTTGTTGTATTTAAGTATATGATCGAAATTATTTTAATGAATTAAGGATTATTAATGATGAACATAGCTGTTTGTTCTGTGTCTGGGTGTCGTATCTTTGTATTTTATTACCTGGATGACGGAGCTTTGTTCGGTATAAAACACGGATAAAACGACGATTTCTAAAAATGAAACCTAGCTAGATCCATTTATCGCCCCCGAAACCCCCTGCATAATAAATTTCATGAAAATCATTGGAGCAGTTTCCGAAATTCAGATTATGAATATACAAGAATTGCTCGTTTAAAGGTATTAGATAGATGTGTGTAGGTACTTATAAATAAACATGTATTCTATTAGTCATTTGGTTACTACAATACAAGCTATGCTTAGTTTGGAGCTGGATGGTGTTGTGTGCATTGTCCACTAATATATATTTTTGTATTATATATTTATTATTTTGTTGAATTCAACTCGATTCATTAACATTCATCAACTCTTGTGTGGCTAGATTATCTAAATGAATTAATAGATCACCAACGATAGGTTTCCGATGAAATAGCACATGATACATCATTCGCATTAATCACTGATGTCCTTTTATGTTGAGAGTATCTATCATCCCTGTTGGCGTCTACTCGTCGGAAATATTCAGAGGTAGTGAAAACCTTGTGACTTTGTCTACAAGTCCAATCTCCCGCTGCATTTTTTGCATTTCCGGAATTTCCAGAATGAGTAAGCAATTTTCGTGTCGGCGGTAGAAATCAGTCTCTTTTTACACGCTCTGGTAGTCTGCTACTCGGTGACAAAACGTATGGATTTCCGGGTACCCAGCAAACGGAATGTATGCATTTTTCCATAGTAATTTGTTAAATAGTTGCCCACAGAGACCTACCTATACGTTTCTTTCAAAACGTAATACTTAGGAATCTTCCTAATTTTTTCCCCAAAAGTTGCGTTATGGTAGTCGGTCAGTCAAAACGCTACAATTTTATCTATTGAGGATAGTATGCTGGACCGATATATGATTGATCTTTATTATGATACGTCATGCATTGTAGGATACAGTACACCATGGTTGTTAGACTACACTTTAAATGCTAGGGCAAAGTTTAGTGCAGTCTAGGCTAGATCAATCTGCAGAGTAACTCCGTTATTTGACAATGAATTTACAATTGAAACGGGATCGTTTCGTCTTTGTTTGTACAAAACAAAATCGTTCGTTCATCATTTAAACCGCATTTTTGGCAAAGCTGTCAAGCTTTGCCAAAAATGCGGTTTAAATGATAAGTGCGATACGGAGTGTGCAAAATAATGTTATTGGTATAATAGTTTAGCTTTAGCATTGACGTTAAAATTATCGCAGTCGGCTCCGTGATTTTAAAACAAGTAATGATTACTAGGCAGTCACAAAAATTGCTTAAAAAGGATAGATCGGTGTGAATCTGAACAGAAAATCCCTACTGACAAGAAGGATAGCCTTTACACAGTTCATCAGAACACGTAAACCTAGTTGGGTAGCGAAAATAAAAGCCAGCAGTCGAATGAACAACACCAACAGTCCTGTTCCAGCGGAGCTGTACCAGCAAAAGCACAGTGTACTAATTGACAACCAGTATAATAATCAACATAAAAAATACGAAATAATAAATTTAAATTCTGTTATTAAATTTTAGAACGGATCATACATTAACCTTCTTAAATAAGGTGACTGATGTTTGGTGGAGACTATAATCTCTGTTTCGCTAGGGTCTTGAGCCTCTGGAGTCGCAACCCTGGGCCCGTGAGGAATAAGAGACCATTGCTTTTTCAAAATTATTTCACAACATTTGGTAGAAACATCCCGTGACTCAAAATCTAACTCCTAGACCCAGCGTATAAATATTGCCATTCGCCGGGGCAGTGTCTTGGGGACGCTGCGCTCTGGCAGTGATCTGGATCAATTAAGCTATATAAATCGATTTAAGCAGCCCTTAGTTAGCTCAACTGTTTCACATGTATTTTATATTAATGTATAATTGTTCTGTATATTTCTGTAAATATACCTATTAGTTGGTAAAATAAAAACACAAGTTTAGTTAAATTTAACCAAAATAAACTGAATCTTAGTGTTCCCATCATTCACAAACTTGGGGACAACAGTACTACATGGGTACGATTATAAAAATGATCTCATGATGCTCTCAGACAAAATGGCAAAGTGATATCTTGCATTGCGTATGCTGAGTCATAGTTCGAAGCTATGATACTGGTTCTGATCTATCGTGTGGCTCTTGAGAGCTAGTACAGTAAGGGTGAATAGAGCTAACGAGACAGCTCGACGGTGCCCAGTGTTTTGTGGAGCCACTGAAAGGATTCGCGCTTTCATTTTACCATGCTTTTGTTTTTGATTTGTCATTTCCGCATTTCAAGTTTGAAAGCGTTTTTAATTGAAATCTACAGATGTACTTAAAAAGGTGCTTCTGCTTAACACCAGGACAAAATATAAGAGATTGCTAATAAATGTTGGTCGAAAATTCACACAACATGTAGTCCCAAATTAAGCATACCTTTAAATATTATGGTGACCATCTGGTCACCATAATATGTAAAATATTATATATGCAAAATATATGTATTATATCAGTCTGGTCTGGTATCTACCAGACCAGACTGATATAATACATATATTTTGAATATCTATGATACTTTATGACACCCAGACACAGAACAAACACCTATGTTCATTATTCAAATGCTTGTTCTGAAAGAGAATCGAACCCAGAACCTACAGCGCAAAAAGCAGAGCGACTACCAACTGTCATTGAGAAGCATATTCAAATGGTAGGCAGTTAGACGCAATCATGCATTCCTCAGAAGTATTTTTGATGCTTTGAGTTGGAAAAACCCACTAAAAAGTCATATCTATAATAATTTTTTAAATAATACTCGTAGGTTCGTACCTTAACAGTGATTATGGTGTCATAAGTCGTGGTTATGTTAATTAAACATTCATCGCACTATGAGTCACACAATAAGAATCCTTGAAGCTATAATAGTATAACCAACAATATATTTTTATACGTGATATTAAATAGTTTTAATGTACCTACGAGTTTATGTTTTATGTATACAATACTTTTATAATTCATCTTATTCTTTTCGTGTTGATGCTTCCGTCGTTATATGGTTTTAGACTAGTAGGTGGCGATCTCAATCGCACTCACTGTAATTTTTTTTCTGCGGGATGATAAAATCAGGAGGTGGTGGCTTGGTGGTGGCTTTCTTTCCTACCAAAGCTTATGTTTTGTAGCAGCTGGATGGTCGTTCAAAGCCTTTTTATAATAGACTAGCTGACCCGACCACGCGTTGCTGTAGCTCAGTAGTTTTAATACGTATAACCCATATACGCTAACCTCTAAAATTATCAATTCTCTACTATATAATGCATGTATTATACATATAAACCTTCCTCTTGAATCACTATCTATTTAAAAAACCGCATCATTATCCGTTGCGAAGTTTTGAAGATCTAAGCATACATAGGGACGGACAGACAGCGGGAAGCGACTTTGTTTTATACTATGTAGTGAAGGAGCTTATCGTCTATTATGTAAATAATTAATAACTTGTATGAATTGCGTAATAATTATTTATAAGACTTCATTAGATTAGACTTTGAGAGAGGATGGGCGAGATCTCTTCTTGGTTATACGAATTTAGGGAAATAAAGAGGAAATAAATATGTCAATGAAACAATGAAATGATACAAACATAACTAAAAAAAAATTGTTTTTTAAAAATCAGTTCACCATTCAAAGTTAGTAGAATCTTAAAGTTATATTCGACTACTTAAATAAACAGTAGGTATAAATGAATAACTCAAGTTGGGTTCGAGACTTGGAGGTTTCGAAACCGGTGAAGCTCGTATGGCAAAAGGTCAAGGTTCCAAAGATATGCAAGCTGAGTCTTTGCTGGCTTTAGTATCTTCTTTAGTTTACTACCTGATTTTTTGACGCTTTAACATATAGATTTATAATAAAATGAAAATCATAAGGAAAGTTTCAACACGAAATTCTATCATTATTATATTAATAGTGCTTTGTCCCACATGGTAGCTTCGCACTCAATTCAATTCAATTCAATATATCTTTATTAAATAAAATCACAAGGACCACTTTGAATGGTCTTCTTACATGCTAGTGAATCTAGGTGCCGGTTCCTCCTAACCCCAGTTCAAGAAGAATCCGGCAAGAAACTTGTCTGGTCTTAACACTTTTTTGTTTGATCCTTGACAATTTTGTTACGGATGCCGAGTCTACAGATGCAAATACGTTTTTAAATTTGCCAATCGACAAATCTAACACGTCGCTACCTTGTAAAATACTGTAATTCTTTATAATATAAGGAATGGAGCAGTGTGTTATAATTATATTTTTTATTAATAAAATAGACTCTCATACTTGACGTAAATTCTTAGATTTGTACTTCTTACATAAAATCGTTATCTTATCGTTACCGGAAAATTACACTGCAATGAGCTGTTAGAGCTGTAAGAGGTAACCCTCTTTATGTACCTTTTATTTTACCCCAGCGACAAATCATTAGCAAGCCTCAATCGAGAACGAATATAGACCTACAAGTATCTTTCACGCGAATATGGAATTAATACAATGACATTAATACAAGAAACACTATATGTTTTCGGCGACACTCTGTGTACCTTTATAAATAAAATTCCACCTTGGCTTAACCCCAATTCCCATACTACGATAAAGTATGTAATTTAGATACCTATTTATTTATATTAAAATCCTTAGGTTTAGTATCGGTTTTTCATAGAGTCCATTATGGTGAATGTTGGCACACCGTTATTGTTATGCATATCAGAAAAGTATCTTTTGTCAATAATAATATTGTATAATGTTAATATGTATGATGTGTGTGCGTAAAAAAATAAATAAACGAAAATTTGCAAACAATCAACCCCTAACTTTCTTTCGATCTTTTATAGAATACATTTCGGTGAATGTACCCAGGAATTGCATGATCTAATTCCACCATCTCCTTTACACAACAGGACAAGCAGACGTACCGCTCAGTACCATCTATATCTTGTCAATCTACCACCCTTAGGAACAAAATGCTTTGCTACTACTTTTATAATGCGTACAGCCAAGGATTGGAATACTTTGCCGTCGTCCGTCTTTCCTGAAAACTCCAATCTGGGTATGTTCAAGTCAAAAGTAAATAGGTGTCTTCTATAACTGCGTGCCCTAACGTCGGCCGCTTCGTCGTTTACCATCAGGCGTGATCGTCGTATCTATGATATCTATATAAGTCTACGATCTAAGTATCTATGATAAGAATAAAAGTAAAATACACCTAAATCTTTCGTTACTATAAGTAACTACCTTTAGCAGTCTTAGAAAACAACAGTGCCTTCTGCGCTGTAGGTTGAGGGGTAGATTCCCTCCCAGGATAAGCATTTCTGTGAAGAACATAGGAGTTTGTTCTGTGTCTGGGTGTTATAAAGTATCATAAGTATTTAAAATATATAAGTATTTTTAAATCAGTTATCTAGTCACCATAATACAAGCTATGCTTAGTTTGGGGTTGGTGTTGTGTGCATTGTCCAATATTAATCAATTTATTTTATTTATTATTTATTATTAGTGGCTTTATTATGTTTCTGAAATGGCAGATGAAATCTGATTACCATCATTTTTTTGTATTACAATACATTATTCAAAACAATGTTTCGTTTGTATGTATGCTGACTTAAGTATATCGCTCGACCTTGCAGCAATCTTCCGCTTTGTTTGCTTTATTTCAATCTTTATTCACATCGTAGACGCTGATTTGACACGTTTTGTTAATACTGTAGGTAAACATTTTAAGGTATTTACTACAAAGGTAGACCTGCTGTTTATTTACGTGCTCAGCCATAGCTTATGGAAATCGATACAAATATTTCAGGGTATCTTTTGGCTGAAGGTTTCGACAGAATACCTCCCAGTGGCGAGGCATATTATGCTGAGTCGAGACCTCTGCCACGCACTCTCTGTGTTCTCCATTTTTATTTATTCGGCAATATATTTTTCTGTTCTGTTGTGTGTGTGCTTTAGTAACAAATAAATGAGTGTCTATCTCTATTTGCATCATTATTTTCATCATATCAGCCTTTAAGAAATCCACTGCTGGCCTTCCGAATATATTTCCAGGAATAACGATTTTGAGCCTTCTTCATCCACCGACTTCCTGCGATCTATGTGCATAATTCAGACTAATAAAGAATATATGTATTTAGATGTATGATTCGCGAATACAGGAATGACTGGAAGGTCAACATTATTCTGATTCAAGTTCATACTTAAATATAATAAACTATTCGAGATCTTAAATAATGGTTCGATTACATAATATTTTCATGAGACGAAACCAATTAAGTATTCTTAATGCCATCGAGATAAAAGAAAAGTAACTACCTACATATATAATAGGCCATAATGCTCTAAGTTCTGAGCTTGGGATACGAGAATTTCGGGAAAGTTTCAACACTAAATAATTGTGTAGAGTGTTTACAATGTCTTTGACTGAGTGTTGGCTTGCACTCACAATTAATATCGACACGAAGTTTGGAAGGCTAGAGCAATTTAAAGGAATTGTACAACCCAGTGTGTAATATTAAGTTGTGGAAGCATTTGTTATTTTTCTTTTAATACAAATAAGAGGTCATTTACAAATGGGTGATGGTAAGCAGTTGCCGTCGGTCGCCTATCTGTCAGATTAAATTATTTATTATTTATACAGGGTGTGCTGGAACTAGTATTTTAAGCCTGAACAGGATGATTCTGACCATGAAAATAAACAGTTATAGGGGTACAACTCTTACGAGAGCTGTTATTTCAGATTTAGATATTTTTTTACTTAATTTATGTTAATACATTTTCTAAATGCACTACTTACTTACATAAACCTGCGCAAATAAAAAAATACTGCTATGATAAGATAGGTAGGCGCAGGTACCATTCTTTTACCAGTATTCTTCGCCTTCTTTGCTGCACATATCTTGATACGAGTATCAATGAAAATCATCAAAAAATTCAATTCATAAAAGCCATAGACCATCATTTATTGTTCGCTTTACTGTCGAGAATAGGTCCCTCATACCAGTTTTGGGACACCTTTATATAAAATTATATTGCTCTGAGCAAGTACGCTCTTTGGCAGATATCTTTACAGATCAAGACATATCAAATTCTTATCATCAACGCTTAAAACTATTGAAACAACATCTTTCGAATGTTACGTCACTTAACTGTAATTGCTTTATCCTTAGAGCTCCAACATTTTAGTCAAAGCATTGACTTTGTATTCAGGCAACGTTGGAAAGTAGCGATATCGCCTGGTTTTCTTTAGCAAATGGCTGTAGTGTTACTGGTTTATTATTCTGACGACCACTGTAACACGTTTGTGGAATAATAATCGTTATAATTCCGGTCTGAAATCTGACCGGTAGGTACATAGAAACTTTTCGGCTTTGAGCTCTGGCTCTAACCTTCATGAGGTGACAATCACAGGAGTTCTTTTCAGACACAGTCATATGAAATTTCCAGTCAGACACATAGCAGTAAGTCCTATCAACGTCTAATTTCTGTAAAGTAAGTTCTCCCTGTATCCTTGACGTGACAACGTCTTATAAATCGAAGAACGCCGGCAGCACGCACGAAAAATTCTCACGTTCCGCCTGAGCCGAGCGTGCAAGCGAGAGCGTGGAATAAGCAATAGAGAGGCACGATCGGCCTAAGCGTTCGGCTTATGACGCATTTTAATAGGTTTAAAGTTTGCAATTTTTCATCAATGTTTTCTTATGACGTTATCACGTAAAATTATCGTCCGTAAACCTACTTTACAGACAACCATTTTTTTTGTTACACAATAATTGCTGTTTTAATATTGAGGTAGAGTCGTTATACAAACTTTGCTCAAGTAGGTACCTACTTTGTAACATGAGGCGTAATTTTCGAAAAAGTCAGAAATGTTATTGGGGAAATAACGTCACACATAAGATCAATGTTTCATGTTCCACGCATTGCATTAACAAATGGTAAAAATATAAAAAAACCTAAAGCTATTATTAGACACCAGGTAGCAAACCATTTGACGACCTCTGTGGCGCAGTGGGCTAAGATCCAGCTGAGACGCAGAAGGTTGCGGGTTCGATTCCCGCCGCGGGACAAACGTTTGTATGATCTGCAAGTATTTGTCTCGGGTCTGGGTGTTTCTATGTATAATATGTATGTATTTACAAAAAAAAAAAGTATATAAGTAGTGTATCAGTCATGTGGTACCCATAACACAAGCTCTGCTTACTTTGGGGCCAGATGATGCTGTGTGAAATGTCCGGGATTATTTATTTATTTATTTATTTAAGCAGACTTTTCCCAAGATGTTTTCCTTGAGAGAGGTTAGAAGCAATATCCACATTAACATAACCATTTCATACAAATACTAGCCTGTCAGCTCAGCTGGTAGTAGCTCTGCCTTCTGCGCTTCTGTAGGTTGACGTATCAATTCCCTCCCAGGATAAACATTTTTGTGATGAGCATAAGTGTTTGTTCTGTGTCTGGGTGTTATAAATTATCTTATGTATGTATTTAAAATATATAAGTATTCTATCAGTCATCTGGTCACCATAGTACAAGCTATGCTTCGTTTGGGGTTAGATGGTGTTGTGTGCATTGTCCACCAATATTTATTATTATTATTTATTAATTTATTTATACAGACCTACAAATCTGTACTATACATTTCACATATATATTTATTTTGATGAGTGGTACAAAATAATTATAAGAAAAGAAAATCCTTATTTAAGCTTATATAGGCAGGCAAGTGACTATGAACTTAATACTCTACGTTAAATAAAAAAAAAATATTAGTACATATACGTATGTAATATTTACCAAAAAATACATATTTATATTTTAGATTCAACAAAAACACATGTTCGATTTTATTGATTCATACGTTACCATTACACCCATCATAAAAAAATATATGGATTCTGCACAAAACTTTGATTATTTTGAGGTGTTTGAACCCTGAATAGTATGTTGGAATAACATATCGGATAATGGAAGAAAACAGCAAAAACAAGCTAAAAGGATGGAAGTCACGTACCGGCGAAGAGTGGTCATCGATTACATACGTGATAATATTTGCTTTAACATCTCTCTGTTCTCAGTTATTTGCCCTCGACAAACTAGACTAGCGTTTAGACTTTACCAAAGAAAAGGCAGCGAGTAATGCCCATTGTACTTGTAAGAGTAAATCATCTATTATTTTTTGTTCTAATCACCACATAGGTACAGAAAATATGTTTGTTAGGTCTTAAATGCTTTATTGTTGAACCTCTGTTGCATATCAGAATAAATAAATAATAACAAATATTGCTGGACAAACACAACACCGTCTAGCCTAAAACTAAGCATAGCTTGTAATATGGTGCCAGGTGACTATATATTTTATATACAATAGACGTTTATATACGTAGACTATATACGATAGAATACTTTATATTTTCAAATACGTATGATACTTTATAACACCCATACACAGAACAGACTCTTATATTCATCACACAAATGTTTATCTTGGGAGGGAATCGAACCCTCAACCTACAGCGCAGAAGGCAGAGCTACTACCAACTGAGCTGACAGGCCAGAGTATTTTATATATAGACTAGCGACCCGCCCCGGCTTCGCACGGTTGCAATGCTGATACTAAATGTACTACAGAATGTCTTTATATCCAACGTTATCTAAGAGATAGACATATACCATCGCGGACTTTTTTGTAGAACTTTTAAAGGTGTACAATACTGTAGTACACTATTTAGATCTATCTCGTATGGTTCAGCCAGCGTTTGCAATGTATGCGCAAAAAAATGTTTTTATTTACGACATTACATTATAAACCTCTAAAATTATCAGTTTTTCTCTACTATATTATGCATGTATAATACATTATAAACCTTCCTTTTGAATCAATCTATCTATTAACAAAAAACCGCATCAAAATCCGTTGCGTAGTTTTAAAGATCTAAGCAATACAACGGGACAGACAGACAGCGGAAAGCGACTCTGTTTTATACTATGTAATGAAGACTAGCTGTCCGCGCGGAGCTTCGCCCGCGTTGAAGATTTTTCCCGGGATAAAAATAAGTCTATGTCACCCGGGGATAGTGTAGCTTTTGCACGGTAAAATAATTTTTCAAATTGGTCCCGTTGTTTTTAAGTTTATTCGTTACATACAAAAATACAAATCTTTCCTCTTTATAATATTAGTGTAGATTAAGTTCCATAACAAAATCATCTTTATTGGTTTAGGAATGAGCTTTACGATTATGAATAAATCTAATCAAAATTAATAACGCTGAAACTCAATCTTCTCTACTTGTGTTTTAGCTTTTGACATAACATATTCTAACCCTCTCCCTTGTAATTACAAAAAGGTAGCGTGGTTTATATTTGCCATTCTAGTTTCAATAAATAAAGAAGGTTCTATATATAAGAACTATCTAAATACCAAATTTATGGTATCTCTTGGGATCTAAATGCACTAAGAAAAATTCAATTTCAAGCTAAGCGTCGGTTAAAGTTTGTAAGAAATTTCACGCAATTCAATTCGAGTCGAATTTATTCGTTTACCTTACGAAGGTTCAAATAAGTTTTCTGTGGCTATGTGCGTGTGCGTTGTCATTTATATTGAAATTCCATACGAAATCAGCACAGCACGAAACATTACGTGAGCACAGTAATGGTTTTCCGATTTGTTGTCGCACGCAAATTGTTTTAACCTATTTATTTTTAAAATCATTGAGAGGTTTTGTAGGTTTGTACTCGTGCCTACTTACCTACAAACATGGTTGAAAATTTTGCTCTGACATTTGATACATTGTTTCTGTCGTGCCTTCTACATACCTAAAACATGGTTAAAAATTTAGCTATGAAACAATTTGATACATTATTTCGGAACTAAATTTTCAACCAAGAGACTGGTATAGGTGAACGGCCATAGGTGAGGGAAAGTCAGGAACTCGATTGCAATGAAAACATCGCAGCAAACATTTTTTACTAAAAGACGGATGACCGGCTCAGTCGGTTTGATTTCACGTTTCGTAACAACCGTTGTAACTGAAGTTTTTGTATCTTTTCTATGTTTTTGTACTGAACCATTCATGGACGTAGAGAATCGGAAACGGTACCTATAAATGAGCAGGCTTTTACGGATGACCTTAAGTTCAAGTCTTAGGAATTAGTGATTGATACGCTTTGATTTTAAACGGGGTCAATATACCTTTACTCTAGATACTGATATATAGGTAGCTACAACTTTATTTAATGTTAGGTTCACGTAATAAAAGGTAACCTTGATTGCTTTACATACAACATAATTACGTTTTAAAAAAAGACAACCGACTTCATGTATATAACAAATATCATCGATGTATACAATTTTCAAATTTTTGTTGATATTTTAAAAACTGCTCGACCGGTTTCGATAAAATTTAAATGGGGCCAACTGGGAAAAAAAAAATTCCCAGGTCGATTCACGGTCACGGTCACGATCGATCGATTGCGGGACGAAAAATTCTATGGAATTTCATTTCTAACGCGTTTTGCGGGAAAGAAAAGTGTATGGAAATCCATTTCTAACGTGTTATTTTTTTTTTTATAGAGCAGCCGGTAGCTATGATTATTTTAATTATAGCTCAAACGACAAAAAGTTTTTACTCCAAGTCCGCCAAATAATATATTTCTCTTCAGATTTCCGAACAATATTTTGAAAAGTAATAAAGGCATGCGCGGGAATTAATTTGGGTTTGGTAATTTTATGAATTCTACAGAATGTCGTCGAGTGATAGTGAAGATTTTATTCCTCGTAGGTATAGTATAAACCACAATGTATCACTCGGGCGAAAGTCCGATAGGAATTGGGCACTTTCTCGCCTAGGTGTCAAATGTACTATTATTTCAAACGAATATTGGTTAGTTGCATTTTAAACTATTAAGATTGCAATGTTACGTACACCTAAGGTACTGTAGTGAGGACATACCCTAGGATAGCTTTATGCAATATTGCCTTGGCGGTGGTATTTTGATTGCTTGCCTTGCCTACGCCACGTTAAAGCAACATACCTGCCTATCTATAATACATCTAGGCACAATGACATATTCTGACTGTAATAATAACATTGTATGGGTAGCAGCGATTGCGACATATCTTTGTATTCATTTTTAAGGTGGCGACAAATCTTTGTATAGACAAAGGTAAGTCTATTTATATAGCAGTATAAAATGTGAGGTCTTAAACAATATCTCTTCAAACTTCATACATATACCATATGTCATAGCCATTCAGATATTGTTACAAACCTGTTTATTATTCTCACCGCATTTCGGATGTCCTCAATCTATTTCATAGAAACGGCACATACAAAAATCATGAAGAATGTAAGAACTTGTAAAGAAATTTCCCTTACTGTCAAGATATACTGACAGTTTGTGTCATGTTTACATGTGTATCTGTTTTTCCCTTTTGCATTTTGCCAATTAGCAACGTTGTTAATTGTGCACGACCTATACTCATTCTCCACATCAACCCATTTCTTCTCAACTCAATCTATTCCGGATAAAAATAAATCAGACTTAAAAACATCATAATTATAGGTACCTCTGACTATCTCGTAACTTCAATACTCGTCGCTTGCGCCATTTGATTGACGCTACTAGTACTACTACATTTTGGTGTTCGTTATTGTCAATTAGGAGCCTTTATTTCGACTCCCACCAGACCGGTTCATTTGGCAATATGGCATTCCTGTTTGAGGCCGACTGCATGCAATATATTGTTCGCATAGTTTCTGCAACAGGTATATTTTGTATAAAAATGTATCTGTCTCTACATAAACCTACTGCTTCCTTTTTAACCGATTTTATCAAAAAGAAGGAGGTTCGCAATTAATCGGAATCTTTTTTATTATGTATTTTCACCGATTACTCAAAGACACCTGAACTAATTTGAAAAATTATATATTTGTTTTAAAGGGTTATATTTTATTCCTAGGTTAAATTTTATTGAAATCGGTCCAGCGGTTTTTTAACTATGTATTATTAAAAATCAAAAAATTGTATACATCGATGTTTTCGTTACGTGCAGTGCAGAGCGTGCGTTTAGTTGGTCTACCCATATTACATATAAACAAAATACGTACTTTCCACTAAAAATTTCAAAACACAATAATTTTATGGTCTCGAATTGTATCGAATGAAGTCAGTTTTCTTTTTAGTTCTTAAAACGTAATTATTAATTTATTTATTATCTCTTCATAAAACTAGACGATCCATATGTCGCCCAAAGATACAGCTTTTCATGCGTGTTTTTCGTCATAAACAGTTATGATTTCGGAGACTCATTTGGAAGTTATGTTAGCATGCGAGTGTCATGTCAAAAGTCAAAGCCTTCCAATAAATTATGATATTATCCTTGTCTTTTACTAGAGACAACTTCCTTACCATTGGGGTC
This sequence comes from Lampropteryx suffumata, assembly GCA_948098915.1. Classification (NCBI taxonomy): domain Eukaryota; kingdom Metazoa; phylum Arthropoda; class Insecta; order Lepidoptera; family Geometridae; genus Lampropteryx; species Lampropteryx suffumata. Next base: position 8,179,616 of record OX402553.1, read on the forward strand.
AACATTTTATCAAGGAATTTATCTATAAGCTTCGTCAACAAAGAGCTGTGTTCGCATTCCTACGAACCACAAGCCTTGCGTTCGTTCAAGGTCACTTTGTGAAGGGAGATCTGGCTCGTGTCTTAAAACTACTTCTAGATAATACCAATGTCTGCTTGACCTATACTTCCGTGATTATAACTAGTTTTGATCTGCAAAAAGTTACTGGGTTAACGATGATGAGGATGCCCGAGCAAATTGTAAACCTGATCCTTGCCAATTTTGTTGCGGATGCCGAGTCGATTTGAAGCAGATTCATCCCAAGCTTTTTTGTCATCTAAATAATCAGATATTTTATAATATGCTTTAATAGACAGTTTCTGTTTAATTACGTTTGAGTGTTGAGGAAATGTAATTTCACAGTTAGATATGCCTCAGATGGAACAAAGCAAATACGTTCGAAGAGATGTAATTGTTCCGCAAATCTCAACGTTTTCTTAAACTACGAACTAGGTATGCTGATAACTCAGATGTAAGTTCAAAAGCTGAGCAAACTTCATTTCAGAGCACAAAGTGCAATTTGGTGATATCAGATTTGCTACATATGAATATTACTCTGGGGGCGTGCGGGCGTGCTATGAAATGCCGTCTATTTTGGGAATGAGGCGGAAAGCATATTGCAGACATTGGTTAAACATTGATTATCTAGGCTTTCTACCATAACATTGGGCATCTCGACCGTAGCAAATACTGACTTGTCCGACCGTTACATGTCTTCTTAATGTAAACAGTATGCAAATTAACAAGTTTGTATGTAGAGTGGACCAATGGTGGACTGGCACTGATGGTCTGTTATAGGTGAATACACTGTAGTCGTACAATATGGGTGCACACGTGGTAAGACGACGACAAACGACTCGTTAGACTTGGTTGAAATACTCTCCCTATTTGTAGAATATCTTTTCATTGTTTTGTAGCGTTGTTTCATTAACTAGATTAAAAAAAACGCATGCTTTGGTTTTGGTATTTTCACACAGCATTATCTAGCCCCAAAGTAAGTTTAGTTTGTATTATGAGAACCACATAACTACTTATAATTCAAAATTTTTTGTTCGACTGGCCTGTCAGCTCTGTTTGTAGTAGCTGTGCCTTCTGCGCTGTAGGTTAATGGTTTGATTCCCTCTCAGGATAAACATTTGTGTGATTTACATAGGTGTTTGTTTTGTGTCTGGATGTGACAATGTATCTTAAGCATATATTTTAAAATATATAAGTATTCTATTGGTCAACTGGTCACCATAATACAAGCAATGCTTATTTCGTCGCTAGATGGAGTTGTGTGCAATGCAATACTTTATTTATAAATTAAGCTTGACACAAAATTATTGTGTAAATGGTATCTTTTGTCGTCATTATAGGCAGTTGATGATGAGGGTTAAGTGTCATTGTTGCAATGTTGGAAATCACCTATCTTGTGTTAAACATTAAAGTTATAAAAAGGGTTTATTTATATTTAGTTTTATAACATTATCCAACACACAAAAGCAGTTTGTTCAATGGCTTGTGAATGCCTCGTAAAAATGTCGCGGTACCTCATACATTTAACTCAAGGTACCCAAAATTCCGTTGGATTTTGAACCTTGCGATCATTGAGATAAGGAGTGGTAGGTAAGGGAAATGTCTAGAACGTTGAATCGTCGGAAGTCGGTGCGGAAGAGCGGATTCTCCTGGATAATCGAATTCATTAGCCGTCTTTGTACTGTTAATAGTGCAGAAAGCTTGGTTTATTGTGCTTACTTCAAACTGAGTTAGTTAGTAAAACAGTGACTTGATCACAAATAATAAATGAAAGTACACCACCAGTACATAACTCTGTTAAATATTTTATTTTATTTCATAAAGCGCTCAAAAATATTACGAAAAGTAAAAAAAATGCAAAAAGTTTCGATCCTGCCAGGATTCGAACCTGGAATCTTCTGATCCGTAGTCAGACGCGTTATCCGTTGCGCCACAGGACCTTGTGCAAGAGTCAGTGAATTTAGTAAACAGCTTGTCGTTTCGATACATTATAAAAACGTTGAGAAAAAGCTTGCCTCGACGAGATTTTTTGTACGTGTTTCGAATATCGTGGTTGAGTTCAATTTATTTTTGTGGTGTTATTTATCTTTGAGCTATTTAAAGTTATTGCTCATAATATTTTTAACGTTACATAATAGTTATGTTAAGTACATATCATGGGTTTTGTATTACATAGAGATTTTTTCATTATACATATACGTGTGGTTAGCGAAGTACAATAAGCAGTTTTATTTCTGAGAATGATTTCTTCCAAGCGAGCTTACTAAGTATGTATTAACATAGTACGTAAGTAAGTAATAAGTTATTCAGTATTTTTAATATGAATATCCTTATACCCTAGTAGTTTCATTAATATGTGCGTATTTCAGGTCGTATATTAACTAATGTTGAAAGTGTGTGCAAGCGCACGCGTTTGACCTGCTTGCCAATAACGGGCCAGTAACCGTTGTAAAGATACTGAATATTCCAAATAACAGTAGAAATTCAACTCTATACACATGCTATTAAGACTGATAACAAATAGTGTGACTATATATTAAAAAGATCTGTAACTATACGTTCAGTAGACGAGTGGATTGTACAGTACGTACGTTACATAAGAATAATTTTCTATGAATAACCTTTGGTAGATTTAAGGCTTGTTATATAAAATAAATAATAAATAAATAATCCCGAACATTTCACACAACATCATCTGGCCCTAAAGTAAGCAGAGCTTTTGTTTATTTTTGTTATGGGTACCACATGACTGATATACTTTTTTTTTGTAAATACATACATATTATACATAAAAACACCCAGACCCGAGACAAATACTTTCAGATCATACAAACATTTGTCCCGCAGCGGGAATCGAACCCGCAACCTTTTGCGTCTCAGCCGGACCTAAGCCCACTGCGCTACAGAGGTCGTCAAATATATTACCATGAAATAGTAGGCAGTAGCTGCTGCGCTACTCACGATGGCGCCACTGAAAACCAGCGATACAGCAGTCTTCACAGTTTTGTATCATATGCAGTGAGGTAGCCTTTTTTCGTCACTGTACATAGACTAGTATATATTATATTCGCACTGTATTTGATATGTGACGTTTAATAAATATTCTCTATTCTATTCTATTTTCTAAATTTGGTAAAATTTGGATATTTCTGATAATTATGTAAGTAACCAAAAAGTCCCAAAAAAATTATATACACGAGTATGAATTAAAATCTATTGTCGTGCGTAGCATAAGAACATAAATGACTACCGATTTTTTTTGATCACCTTTATGCTATGGTGTTACAATTAAATGAATATTAGGTGATTCGAAGATTACCGGTTCTTTTAGTATATAACAATAAATAATCACGAACATTTCACACAGCATAATCTGGCCCCAAAGTAAGAAGAGCTTGTGGTTATGGGTACCTACCAACCACATGACTGATACACTACTTATATACATCATACATATTATACATAGAAACACCCAGACCCGAGACACATACTTGCCGATCATACAAACATTTGTCCCGCGGCGGGAATCGAAGCCGCAACCTTCTGCGTCTCAGCCGGATCTTAGCCCACTGCGCCACAGAGGTCGTCAATAACTGACTCTATTTAAAAATCTGCTATTTTATAATCTCCTTTACATAAAAAAAAACGTGTGCGTCTCGGAACGCCTGACAGAAGTGATAAACTAACTAATCTAACTAGCGCTGTGGGTTAGAGTGAGAGAGGAGGAGCCAGCCTACGCTGCCGTATACGTGCGAGAAGGGGAAGCCAGACAGACTGGCGCCGTAACGCGTTACGTAACGAATCAGTTTACCCTCCCATAAGAAGTTATCACTTTAAAGTAGTCTATGACCGCCCCTAAGATACAATCTATTTGCTTACGAAATATCATTGAGATCATTTTGATAAACACGGGCTTAACTCACGTATTATTTTGTCGATAAAGGCACCACACTGTTTCAATGCATCATCGTTATCAACCGTTAAGCCGATGAATCATGAAAAGGTAACATACAGACAGACTTTATTTTACACATCGTCATCTAGCCCCAAAGTAAGCAGAGCATGTGTTCATATCAGTCCACATCAATATCAGTCATGTGGTACCCATAACCACATGACTGATATTGATATAATACTTATGAACTTATTTTTGTAAAAAACATATTATACATAAAAAAATACCCAGACCCGAGACAAATACTTGCAGATCATGCAAGCATTTTCCCCACGGCGGGAATCGAAGCCTTCCGAGCCTTAGGCAGGCCTTCGCCCACTGCACCATAGAGTTCGTCAATTTGATTAATTGGTCGTATTGATTATTTATTTTTCTGATCAATGGTCAATCACTGATCAGTGATCACTCTAGAAAGTGGACATTATTAATGTATAATTCATGATTTATGAGTGAGCCATAATGTTAGAAAAATAATAATTGCACACATAAACGCATACTGTGACTATAGAGTCTTTCCGGATGCTCTAGGCAGTAATTTTTACCTTTCGTTACGCAATTTAGCTTTGTAACTATACACTCTCTATACGGGCAAACATTTACTATGCAGATGAAGTGAAAATATCTACTAATAATCCGTCCGGACAAACACTTTCTCCATTACATTCGGTAGCGTAATTATATACTTAATCAATTCGAATGTGATATGCTCTAGAAAGACGCGGTTATTTTCTTTAATGACCTTCATAAAAGACAGAATTGCTGTCTTTTACGATAGTAAGGCTTAACGAGACGTGTTACAGATGAATTTGCAATGATCTTGCATAATTTTGATACGTGCTCATCGAATTGTCGATGAGGCATTTGGTATTCATCGTCAACTATATTATAGTTATTTTCTCGAAGTAATGGGGTAATAAATATATTATTAAGTAGGTACTAGAAATATTTTTTATTTTATTTAATGATTAATCATAGTACAAGAAAGGAGTGTCTGTGGCGCACTTAATCCATTTACCGCGCTGGTTTCTACGACTAGTACTACGATAACAAAATGATCAATGTATATAGAAATACATCGAATAATCATTTTTTTATTATTATGTCGTAGTAAGTACTTAATAATATACTTGAGTCCGATATTTATTTTAACATTAATAACATATTTCTTTTATAACGAGCCCTGGGTTACTACTGGGTTAGTTTTTGCTGAGTATTTCTGTAAATATATATATATATATATATATATATATATATAATACTTACGATACTTATAATACTTAATATGCCACAAAAATTCCACAAAGTTTTTGTTGAGTATTAATTTATATATATATCCATATATATCCATCTCTTTATATTTCTCTTTAGGTTCATCTCGTATTCTAATACAAGATTAACCTTATACCTATTTATAGTTTAGTTAGAAGATAGAAAATATAAAATTCTCTGAAAATGATTTAATCATATATATTTTCAATGCCAATGTAATGCACTGGTGGTCTAGTGGTCGTCCCGCCTTCCGATCCTAAGATCGTGGGTTCGAATCCGGTCATGCACCAATGGATTTTCTTGTTAAATGTACGAGTGCTCTTAAACGACGAAGGAAAACATCGTAAGGAAACCGACATGATATGGAAATCTAAAGAGATGGATAAAATATTTTCAACGCTGTGTTTGCCAAAGATATGAACAATCAAACATGTTTATAATTTCCGGTCGAAGTGACATATAGGTAACTTTTAAATTGGATCGCTTATTTGGCAAAAAATCCTCCCCGTGAACCTTCAACCAGTGATTTATATTCCCCTACTTCCCCAATTAAAGTTGACCTAAAATCGAATAAAATAAATAGTTTCAAAGAAACTGGTTAAATATAAAACGAGGGTATTCCTAAATAATGTACTACGAGAGAAAAAAACATGTGTCAAGTGCACGAAAGGTTGAAACACACTGGTTTGAAATAACTAGTGACACGAAAAGAAGAAGAAAGAGAGTAAACGAAATATTATTCTTACATGTATACAAAAACTTTGTAGAATACTTACATTTGATTAGAATACGAGATGAACCTCATACCTATTTATAGTTTAGTTAGAAGATAGAAAACATGAAATTCTCTGAAAATGATTTATTCATCAACCAACTTGCCAAATATTATTGTTATAATAAAAATACATACTTATCAATATCTACAAAGTTTATCATAACAATTCGGACCTTGAATTGGAATATCTGTTTCTTTTATCTTCAATGACTGCAAAAACAAAAAAGGTACAAATTGAACCTTATTTTAATGTAAATAAAATATGAATATATAATAAGTATATTACCACTTTTAGCCAAGCTACAGAAAAACTATGTTTTCAAAAATAAATAATTATTTAAGCCAGTACCTATGACATGTTAATTTAAAAAAAATACATGTCAAATAATTACGAAAACCGACTTCATTTATATGAAAATACGAAATTCCGTTTACGTGGCTGACATAATTTTTCCAGCTATTTTGATTTAAAAGCCTACTGAATCGATTGTGATAAAATTTGAGACCAATCGGAAAGTATATCCTTTCACATATAAAGTTTGTTTTTCAAATCGGTTCATAAATGCCGGAGTTATGAGGTAACAAACTGAAAAAAAATACAACCGAATAGTAAAGGATAATAATAATATTGTTTTTTTTGAACTCATCTAAAAATGTTTAATTATATGTAATTTTTCAAAAGATGTTGAATTAATTTTAAATGCCCTTGCTGCTAATGTACCTACTGTCGATTAAATAGCCTAGCGTTTTGCATTAATTAAACACAATTTTGTAATTTTTAAACACAACAATTTTAACAATTTTGTAAGCATTGATTGTAGCGAGTTAGAAGCTGGTTTTTCGCAGCTGCTTTTGTGCAAGAATTCATCCGCGTTTGATTCACTGCATCAAAAATTTTTTTTTAGTATTTGTGCAAAATAGATTTCTCTCGTAGTTCATTATATAGGAATACCCTCGTTTTAAATTTAACCAGTTTCTGAAACTTTTTATTGTATTCGATTTTAGCTCAATTTTAATTGGGGAAGTAGGGGATTATAAATCACTGGTTGAAGGGTAACTTGGGAGTATTTTTTGCTAAATAAGAGATCCAATTTAAAAGTTACTTATTATAAATATACCTAATTGTTTTGACCACATCTTTGGCAAATACAGAGTTGAAAATAATATTATTTAAATGTAGAGCCGCCTTTTACAGTGCTTTTGGTTCTTTATTCGGACTACGAAATTGAAAGACGTAGATATTGAAGCGGCGTATCAGAGGTTTTTAGATAGGCATAGTAATTTAGAGGGTATAGTAATTTAGAGGGTATAGTAATTTAGAGGGTTTGAAACAAGTTTCTTTCCAAGCAAGATATAAGAGATATCTACCTACTTATCAAGTACAAACAAACAAGACTACCTGCACTTCCAGAAAGAGGGCATTAATTCATTAAAATGCAGATGCAAGGGATGCAGTCAAGCACATCGCAACGTGAGAGGGACGGGGACGGGGGGGGGGGGGGGGGGGTAAAACCGGTCTAACCTCGACACTCTAACCTCGAATTGTTGTGATTTGATTTGTATGTGATTTCTTTTTACGAATCATGTGAAAACAGGTAATAAAAGCGTTAGTACTTTTTATCTAGGTATTTACATAGTGCTTTCTTAGTATTTACTCGAATATGCAGTAGATAAGATTGACTTTGTAGCTTTAAAAAGCAAGCGTACCTACTAAAACATTTCTCAGGAAGTGTTTTTTTAACAAACATTTTTTATAGATTTTCATGAAGTGTCGGTATAAATATGGGCTATAAAAAAAACTAAATAAAGCTGTTGCTCGCTAGTCATGAACTGTTATAGTAATTGAAACGGGCGACTTCGATAGTCATTGGCTCGTGTAGCCACAGATTACAAACTACTCTTTGGTAGAGCGCGTTGAAGTCTTCTGTTCGACTGTTTTTAAAACTAAAAAAATACACGAAACTACTCTAAAATAAAAAATAAACTTAAGTTAAATTTAGTGTGCAAGCAAAACAAAGCTGATATTGTTTCTGTAGAGGAAGTAAGCTTGTCTAAAAGATTTGTTAAGTCTGTTTACTTATGGTACATTTTCTGTCCTTATTTCAACTACTAATAAAAATAAAACATCACAAAATGTGACGTATTGAATTTAAGTAATATGAGTCACTGATCTACGAAGCCAACTGTCTGGCTCCATCTTAAAAGCTAGCATTTCTCTTATGCGGAAGAAAGTTCCACCTAAAGCGGTTCTCGCGATCGGAATTTTGGTCGGACACGTATTACTGACACAGAGAAGGCGCGCCCACCTGCCAGCCACCACACCTGAACCAAAAGTGTGTCAACCGACTCCTCTACCCGTCACAACTTTCACATTACCTTAAATTAACACATGACTAGATAATATCTAAAACCCACCTTTGCCACGCCGCGGGGCGTTCTGTGCTCAAAATCCGGTTATGCACTATCAGGATAGGGGTTAACGCACGGGCACTGTGCTTGAACACTAAATTCACAACACTGGAGTCACAAGGTCCACATCGTAGGCAGGCCGGTGTGGTCGCGTCGGCCGCCGATTCAGCACTGAGACTTTCTTCGAGACGGCAGCGCGGGCGCAGGTAAGAATGAGAATGAGACGCACACAGACACACGGAGGCTGTTGATGTGGCTGTGTGGCACTGTGAAAATACCAAGTATTATGAATTTAATAGTTGAAAGGACTTTCTTCGTATCTATGGCACCTGTGGCCTCTTTATTGAATCTTTTGTTGGATTCACCTTTAGAACCAGGTATTGCAAATTCTTTTTTATGTACTTATGTAAAGGTATTGTGTAAAATATCCTGTTCCTTAGGGTGGTCATTTCCGTGGGCATCACCAAAAAATTTTAAATTAGATTATTAAAGAACATTTTTTGGTATGAAATGAAAATACTGCAAAAACACTAAGATTACTCGAATTTCTTAAAATAAACGTATTTGTGCAAATGTTTCATGACCGAACCTGGGTTCGTTCGTATTTGATGGAATAAACACATTTGAAAGCAGCAATAGGTGACAAATGCCGTTGTTTTATAGGTATGCTGCCCATTAATATGAGAATCACGACCGTAGAGGCAAGTAACAGTAGATTGACTGCTTCGAATCGAAACAGGCGAGGAATGACAGTTTGTGTGTCAAGTTGTGGTCAAATGTTACATTTACCTCTGGAATAATAATCTTACCTTAGACTCTTACTGCCTTAATAATGCCTCTTAACTTGAACACTGCCTAAACACTGCTTAAAATTCGCCCTGTCACTATCCCTACTAATATTATGAATGCGAAAGTAACTCTGTCTGTCTGTCCGTCTGTCACGTTTTCACGCCTAAACCGCTGAGCCGATTTTGATGAATTTTGGTTTAGAGATACATGGGACCTTGGAGAAGGACAAAGGCTACATTTTAGGTTTGTACCACGCGTACGAAGCCACGGGCAGCAGCTAGTATTACATAATTATGTTTTAAAAACTAAAAAGAAAACCGACTACATTTATAAATAATACGAAATTTCGTTTACTTGGATGACATATTTTTTCCAGCTACATAGATTTAAAAACCAAACTAAACCGATAAATGATAAAGTTGCTATAGGTCCAATCGGAAAGTACCTACCTATATCCTTCACATTAAAACATATTTTTTCACATCGGTTTATACCTAAATAACGGAGTAATGAGGTAACAAACATAAAAAAATAACCGAACCAAACAGAACCTCCTCCCTTTTTTGGAGTCATTTAAAATAGGGATGGCACTGTTCTAAACAGTAGATCAATAAAAGTAGGTCGTAAATAATAGGTTAATATCCAAGTAAAATAAATAATACGTTAAAACTGACGAGAAAGACTGTGCACGGGATCAAAGTAGCACACGGAGCCATGGAGCGTGCCATGCTCAGCATGACATACCCAATGACACACCCAATTTTTAAATTCGCAAGCAGATTAAAATGAAATACGTTAGCCAGCTCATATTGGGACTTCAATGGAGTTGGACAGGACACGTGGCTAGACCTAGTGTTGATAGGTTGAGTAGGGTGTGACCGAGTGGTGGCCCAGAGAAGGTAAATAAATAAATAAATAAATATTGCCAAACATTACTTTGGAGCCAGAGGATGCTGTGTGAAGTGTCCGGCATTAATTATTTAGTTAGTAGTTATTTATTTTTCCCGTGTTATTTCGGGTTTTTTTTTTAATACTAGTGATTTTATTTAAAAAAAGAGTAATCATTATGTTGTTGTTCGTCATTTGTTATTTATAAAAAAATCTGTCTTTCTATAAAATCATCATACGGATTTTTACTCGAATCACAAAGAAACTTTTATTCCAATTATTGACACCCGAGTCAATAATATCACCAGAATTACAAATAAAACCAGGAAAAAATATAAGATGTGTAATGCAATGTGTACTTCGCAAAACGGCCTAAAATAATCGACGTCCTACTAATAAACAATCTAAAAACTTGACATTGGCTAAATTGTCATCATTATGAAACACCGTTAAGGAAGAAGAAGAAGTACATAATTCGGCAAATGATATATAATATTAAAACGAATGTGACGTCTGATCCTATAAATCTGACAACATTTAAATTTTAATGTAAACTTCACCTTGTTAATGAACCGATTCCACATAAAATTAAAATACATTCGTTTTATTTATTTGATTCCATTTATAACTAAAAAGTTACATAAATGTTCTGAGTACACGTGAGATGCATCAGACATGTAAATATGTGACAGGAATGCGGTACTTTCGCCGGTAAAAGCTGTGACGTCACATGGTTGACCGTGTCGGACTTTGGAGAGACTTATTTCTCCAACTAGCCAATGATACGGCGGCTTCATTCTTGCTGCCTGTAATATATGCGCTTCCTTCAATTTTTGTTAGCACTAAAATACCGCCAGTTTACATTTGTTCCGAGATTACAGACATATATTAATTACAGATGGAACTGAACAATAGTATCTACAACCAGTGTGGTGAAAGGTTTAAAGTGCTTCACAGAGGCTCCTTTCGTGCTCTTGGCACATGTCTTCGAACTTTTTAGGTTCGAGGATATACCGGTTCTCTCACGAAATATATGTACATATTTATTCCACTTATGTTGTTACATTAATATGTTATAATATACTATATTTTAGTGTCAAACATAAACCATGTTAGGGCACAGCAATATTTCACTAGGGGTGCTGTTATTACTTACTACTACTTTACTAACTAATTTACTACTTTCTTAATTGATAATTTATTACTACAACACCTTAAACAATCTTAGTAATATCTTATAACATTTCTTATATGAATTATGATTTCTTATATCTTATAATAATAAAAACGAATAACTAACCATACGATGTTTTCCGTTAAATGGAACTGGTATAGCGTACATAAATTTTTCGACCACAAAAATACATTCGTGCACGAATGGGTTCAAACCCAGAACCTTCGTAAGGCAGACTATCACTAGATCAGTGCTCTGAGTACCACCTAATGAGTTCCCGTCAAAAGGGTCATATATTTTATTTTAGATATTCTATACTCGGTCTGTACTTCAAGACAGATGACATTATAGAAAAAGAAATGGTTGTCTGTAAAGTGGTTTACAGACGATAGTTTAACGTGACAACGTCATAACAAAACAGATAGATGTTTCGTTATCGTCTGTCTGTTTTGTTATGCGCTCTCGCTCCGATCGTAACGTTACAGTGAGCGTAACGGGACAATGACTTCCTTTTTCGTGCGTGCAGCCGGCCGGCGTTCATCGATTTATTAGACGTTGTCACGTCAACAAGAAGAGATTATGATTTGGCATCTTGCGAAGCAAATATAGGGCTCTTATATTATTTATTTTTCTCTAGTTAAAACATAATATAATTATCACTCATTCATTCAATATATGTATATAAAATCTCTCGTCACTTGTGGCAATTCGGTTGGTTCATTTCTAAAATTAGGAATTGTCTAAAATATATTTAGCTAGTCATATCATTTGTCAAACCTATTCGAGTGGTACCATCTAACTAAATTAGGAACGCTTAAATAAGTTTGGTTACTACCACGCTTAAATAAGTTGGTAGTAGCAGAATACCAAAGTTTAATTTGACAGTTCAAAACCTAATTTTAGCTAAAATTAGTTAGGTTGGTGCCAGAAGAATTGAGGCCAATATCTCGATAAAATAGGTTAAGTGAAACCATATTTATGAATATAGGGTAGTTTTGGCGTGACAACGTCTAATAAATCGATGAACGCCGGCTGCACGAACGAAAAATGATGACTCATTGTAACGTTACGCTCATTGTAACGTTACGATCTGAGCGAGAGCGCTGCACGAGCGAGCAAAAGGCACGATCGGCTTGAGCCGATCGACCAGATCCTTCATCCTCAGATCCTTCTTTGTATCCATACAATTCAAAAAAAAAAATCAAAATTCAAAAATATTTATTTGGAACCATTAACACATGTAACACAAAAGAAACGAGTGAAAACGTTGACAACTGCAAAAGTTAGAAACTGTGTGGCAGAGTCAGCGCCCTCCTCTCTAGCAAGGAAGGACAATGTTCCAGGACAAGCTTTGATAAACTTAATGATATAATTATTAAATGGTAGTCTATTCTATAACATAATTATAACTAAAATTTAATATAAAAGAATAAATACTGTGTGAACTAAACAGTGAACTAAAATATAAAACTAAACAGATCTGTGTATTCGAGTATGTATGTGTGTGCGTGTGTTTGTGTGTGTTGTGTGTGTGTGTGTGTTTGTATGTGTGTGCATGTGTGTGTGTATGTGTGAGAGAGAGTGTGTGTATAGGCTATGAGTTTAACTAAATTGTACCATAAATATCAGCAAAATTATTTTGTTTGAGTAATCAAGAGGTTCTCAGTGTCATCGTAAGATAGGGATCGTAGCCAAGATATGCATACAAGTTTACATTTGTGGAGTAGTAAGGGGTAAATATTTATAGCTTTATTGACTCTGTTGTACAAGGAACAACTTAGGTAGAGAAATGTCTACCAGCAGCAGCAGTTCTGCGTGGCTCTATTCTGCAGACTAAGTCCGACCGTCGTTTTACACTCGTAATGTTAGGGTCATAAGACAGTTGTGTATGTTTTCGTAAAATTGTGGCCTGAATAAACAACTGACGTACTGTGAGCACGTCACAGAGTGAGTAGAGGGAGGAAGTTGGGAAACGTCTAGGGTTCGAGGACATTACCTTTAGGACAGTTCGCTGCGCCCTTTCAAGTCTAATCATGGAAGTCATAATAGAACCACCCCAAGCAGTAATGCAGTACGATAAGATCGATTGTGAAAGAGCATAATACACCATTTTTAGGGAGCGAAAGTCAGCACTATTTCTCAGAATCTTAAAGATATACGTAAGCTTCCTTACTCTAGAGACAGTGCACTCAATTTGTGGGGTCCAGGACATGTACCTATCCAACCACACACCTAAATATTTAATATTATTAGTACGCTCTAGTTCAGGGCATTGGCACGTATCAGTATTTGAGTGGCAGATGTGGGCTCGAAGGATGAATGAGGTTGGAGGTTGGGATTTTGCTGTTGGGGAAAAGGTTATGTATTTAGTTTTTGTTATGTTTAGAGTAAGAAAATTCAGAGAGAGCCACTTTAGAACCAATTTTAGTGCAGCTTATATAACAATATACTGATAATTCAATAAAAATGATCCATTTTTATTCATAAAAGTATGCAATCATTTCATCAATGTTTTGTTATGACGTTGTCACGTTAAACAGACCGACTTTACAGACAACCAATTTTTTTTATCTCGGTTACTTACCACAATATGTTTTATTGTAAATTAAATGTTTTCCTACAATAAGTTCCATAAGTTTCTAACAGATAAATAAATAAATAAATAATGCCGGACATTTCACACAGCATCATCTGGCCCCAAAGTAAGCAGAGCTTGTGTTATGGGTAACCACATGACTGATATACTACTTATATACTTTTTTTTTTTAAATACTTACATATTATACATAGAAACACCCAGACCAGAGACAAATAGTTGCAGATCATACAAACATTTGTCCCGCGGCGGGAATCGAATCCGCAAGCTTCTGTGTCTCAGGCAGGCCCACTGCGCCACAGAGGTCGTCAAATGGCAGTGTGTGTTAACTTCAACATCTTCTAGGTTCAGTAAGCGTATATTGGTACAACGTATTAAAACTACTAAGCAACAGTAACGCGTGGCAGGTCAGTTAGTTTTAAATATTGTAGTATTAATAATAATTCTAGGAATCATCAATTTTAATATGACGTCAATAAAATGTAGCAAAGGTGTTTTTGTATGAAGCAGCCTTAATTCTTTGCTATTTTAATGCTACAGTGAATGTAATCAAAACTAGTTTCAAACAAACAATTAAGTAACTTTGGGAAACATCTACCTATTGCGTAATTATAAATTTGCTTAGTAAACTCGCAGTAATACGTATCCAGTCTTACTTGCTAATTAGACTAACTAATTGTATTCACTACACCAAAACTTTTTGCCACTCGTAATCAGGTTTCAACGTAAATTGAGCTTTGTTGCTTTTATCTTAAATTCAAATCCCATTTAACGCTAATCAGCATATATAATTAAATAAATACATATTGGTGGAGATAACTTCATCTAGCCCCAAACAAAGTAAAGATATTGTGGAGACCAGATAGAATATTACTTATACTGACCTGGTCTGTCAGCTCAGTTGGTAGCAGTTCTTCCTTCAACGCTGTAGGTTGAGGGTTCGATTCCTTCTCAGAACAAAAATTTTTGTCATGAACATTGTTGTTTTTTCTGTGTCTGGGTGTTATAAAGTATTATAATTTATGTATATCAAAATATATATAGGTATTCTATCAGTTATATAGTCACCATAATGCAAGCTATGCTTAATTTGGGGTTAGATGGTGTTGTGTGCATTGTCGACAAATATTTATTTCGATTTTTAAATACATATCCACTTATGATAATTTATATTAGCTAGGTATCTGAAAATCTAAAACAGCAATTTTTAGAGACATAAATTGTATCGTGGCAGAACTTTTCGTCACCGACCTTTATGTACCTAAATAACTCATTAGTTACTAGTAAATAAATATATCTATTAAACATAATTCTGTAAATTTATTTACAGAATAGTACAGTACTATTAGTATACATTTGAAAGTAACTCTGACTGTTTGCCTGTCTGTTACGTTTTCATGCCTAACCCGTTGCCGATTTTGATGAATTTTGATATAGAGATAGATTGGATTGGATTGGAGATTGGAGAAGAACCTAGGCTACTTTTTATGTAGGTAACACTCGTGCGAAGCCGCGGGCAGCAACTAGTATACAATAATATAAAATACATGAAGTAGAGTTATATAAAGACCGTTTAAAACTACCTATAGATAGCTATTCTTTAATTATAATTATAATTATATACTTTTGTATAAAAATTAACAAAGAGCTTGTCGGACGACGTACAGTAAAGGGTTCCGAAGTCATTTCCTTATCATTGTCCTGAACCAATTCAACATCACCTGCTAGGCAAAAGAAAAAAAATTATAATTATATAATGTATAAATAAATAATCCTAGACATTTCACACAGCATCATCTGGCCCCAAAGTAAGCAGAGCTTGTGTTATGGGTACCACATGACTAATATACTTTTTTCTAAATAGATACATTTTATACATAGAAACACCCAGGCCCGAGACAAATAATTGCAGATCATACAAACACATAATAATAATAATAAGAATTGAACCCGCTACCTTCTGCATCTCAGCAGAACCTTGGCCCATTGCGCCACAGAGGTCGTCATATAATTGAGTGAAACCTTTGTTGCGCAAACTATTCACCACTCGTGGTACGGTAGCAATACACCAGATTGCAAGCTACAAATTAGCGCATTTGGCTTTGTTGCTTTGCTACTGTAGACAAGTTTATGTAGGAATGTGGTACCTAGTTACAAATTAGGCTCTAATACACCAATCGTCGGAATTTCGAAAGTGCATCAAGTTATGCTGTACATATTATTTATTTATGTGAGTTATTGGATATAGGTAATTATTATTATTTTATTTTTAATTTTTATTATTTATGATTATATGATTATGATTATTTATAGATAAGTTTGACATTATGAAGATTTGAATTTAATTATTTAGTTATTGTGTGATTGTATATTCTTATTATTATTTGTTATTATTGTGTGATTAAATTTTTATTTTATTTTTTGCCCTAGGTATACCTAGAACGATGAATAAAATTCTTCTCTACACTTATTTGTTATATAAATATTTTATGTTAACTATTAAATGTTATGGCTGACAATTTTATTATCACCTACTAGCTTAGCTACCCGCTCTGGCATCGTATGGGTTTAGTTCAGAGTTATAATTTTGGGTAACTTATAGACTAAGGGAAATTTTCTTTTTATTAAAATAAACACGTAGTAAATTTTTTTAAGTAACCAAATTACGCAAATTTTGGATGCTTTTTTAGGTTAGGTAATTATTGCAATTTTCGTAGGAATTTCTAATTCTTTTTAAAAATATAATACAACTTTTGACACATAATTTAAATATTTAATTTTGAATCAGTTCATTCGTTTTTGAGCGCGGATAAAGTGATAGAGATGCACGATCGGGCTAAGCGTTCGGCTTGTGACGCATCTTAATGAGTTAAAAGTGTGCAATTTTTTATCAATGTTTTCTTATGACGTTATCACGTCAAATTATCGCCCGTAAACCGACGTTACAGACAACCATTTTTCATAATAACATTAGTTCAGTCAGACTTATCCTGTGACATCTTTTTCTTATAATTAGCTAGCGTGGCGTTAAAGTGTAGTCTGCCCTTGCCATTCTAATAACAATAAATGAAAACAGCAGGTCAACCATGAAGATGGCAATCCGAAATTACGGATCCGTCCGACACACGCACGAAATAGTAAGGCTATACCTACCATGAGGTAACAACGGACTTATTTCTTTCGTTCGGGGTCTTTTCGTGATTGAATGAAAGATGAGAAGTTATTTAACGTACATAATACACCGTGTGAAAAAATGAACAAGTATGAACCGACCAAATTAAAAAGTCCATTCGTTTGTATTAGACATATGGTTATTCGTAAACACTTGAAATAAGTAGTTTAAAATATCGAATAAATCCATACCTATGTCATTTGTCATTTCACGCAAAAACGTCACGCGAGATGTGATAATTTTACAGGACCTTTATTTCCTTTATAAAAATGTAAGCATTTAAATCGCAAAATTCGCAAAATTGTGGTCTCTTTCACAACCAAGAATACAGAAAGTTTCATAGTATTTTTGTGATGTGTTGGTCAAAGGAACAAAGAAGTAATGACGATGTATATTACTTGAAAAGTTTTGTACGCATTTACGTAGAAAGTGTAACTCACATAGTGTTTTAAATGTTAGATAAACAGTCCTACTGTAACACAAATAGGTGCCTACCGGAAGAGCAACAAGAGTTAGCCCTCGGTCACTTGAAGAATGCAGAAAGTCACAACCACTCCAGAGATTTGTGGGCTTGGCTGACTGACGAGTTAAATGCTCTGGGTGTGTGCAATAAGAATGTTAAACAATTGCAGAAGATAAACATCTTGTAAGTATTCCGCTAGTAACCACCTAAGTATAACGTACCTAGTATTTGTCTGTGATAATTAATCGAAAACTATTTCAGGATTGCCCCGACAAAGAATATTTGCCAATAAAAGCTGTGGACTGTCTACTACACGCTCGTAACGCTCTTGGCGCAGGAGGGTTTTTGGTGAACCCGATACAAATGTAGTTGGTGGTATAGGTAAGTTTAATAATGCAATAAATTGATTTCCGTCCCCAAGAACTGATATACTGATATACTGAGAATAAAGCCGCCCCCTGGGTCACCATCACTTGCATTTCCTGCATACAATAGTCTTGCACAATGACATGAGTATGTTATGTTTATAGTTTTAAACAGGGTATAATGAACTTATTAATTTGATTAAGTACATCACAAAATACCTTTTTATTGTGTACTGCTGCTGACCGCAACTTCACATGCGTAGTAATTATATTAAATAATAGACCATGCCGGTCTCTAAGATACTATCACTATCTCCTTACCAAATTTCATCAAGATCTGTTCAGCCCTTTAGCTGTGAAAAGGTAACAAAAAACAAAGACCCTTTTGAATGTATTATATTAATATGGATTGTGTATTTCATTGTCATATCTGTAAATTTTTTTTTCAGCCCAGCTCGCATTCAGTGCCGAGGAGAAGCCTACGCCCGGTAAATGACGGATCAATCTTGTGCACGCATCTCTTTGCTATTGAGGAGCAATGAGTGGTTACAGAGGGCCCTCATCCGGGATACTATTCAGGAGCTGTGCAGAGCAGTGCAGGCCAGCACCCAAAACATTTTGAGAATAATAAAAACATTGCACAGAGAACTTTTTATTATCTTAATAGTTTTTAATAATAAGTACATACTAATAAAAAAAAATATTTATAAAAATTTAGTTTTATTATTATGATGCTCTGGAGTCTACCAAGTAATTGAATCAAAGCATCCCTTGCTCTTTGACCTTAGTTCAGGGCTGCAGTAGTTGATTGTCTTAGCAAAGGCTGCCATGGAGGTTGTTCATTATTGATGTCTTCTGGTGAGCATTTATACCATGCCCATATACTTCTTGTATTTATGCCGTTCATCGTCTAATGCTTTAAAAATCCAACGCCAATCTCGCCATTGTCACTAGACTAAAATAGATATCAAACAAGAACTAACTCGTGCGTAAGCAGGTAGGCTTGTTTTAGAAAATGTATAAATGATAATAACATCAAATAGTTCATTTAAAACACGTTTTACACTTAAACATTTCAACACAATCACAAATTAACAACTTTTCTGTTTAATAGAGTACTTTAAACACTAAAATTGATACTTACGAAAGTAAAAAGTTAGCTCTTGAGCTTTCGTGAAATTGGAGGTTAAAATCACGAAAGAAGTGTTGTCAAACTGCCGTTATTTCGTTGGTACGGACGCTTCATGGTAGGAATTATGAATGACGGATTATCACGTGCCGTTTTCGGGACCGAAAGCGGAATAAATGTATTTTATGGTAGGAATTGGCCAAAATTGCGGTCCGTAATTTCAGAATGTCGCTTCATGGTCGAACCCCAGGTTATAATTTAAATTTTTATAATATCATAAGATAGCCTCTTTGTTTTATTGAGCAGTTATATAAAACCTACGTAATCAATTCCTACTTATCCAGTTCTTTGAATTCACAAAAAAGTATATCAATATTCCAGGATTTACATTTTCATTTGAATAGGTGCCGGCTGATTACATTGTTATTGTGTTTCTAAAGTTAAGACAATCGGTTGTAATTTCGTGGGAGAGTCTGTTACGGTGTCGGTTCCTACATTGTTATACATAGTTACAGTTTCTTGTACCCAACTTCCTTATTGTAGTTCCGATCACACATTTTTGTACGTATTTAGTTCGTTTTTAGACAAATGTGTGTATAAAAGAGTAACTAAAACATTGAGGTCCGTATTTCAGAACAATAATTACGTTTAAAAGCTAAAATGAACACCGACTTAATTGAATAAAATTTGAGATAATAAAACTTTTTTTCTCCTGTTTTACCATCTTTGAGGTTGCAATTTTTTTACAATTTTTTTTTATTATTACCTATAATTCTTGTTAAATATATTACTTAATTAAAAGTCCAATACAAAGTTGTTTCCCCCTATTTTTTCACCCTTAGGGGTGGTGTTTTTTTTTAAATTTAAATGAGACCAAACGGGAAGTATACCCGTTTGGTTAAATAAAAAAGAGAACTTTCCAAATCGGCTTACAAATGTCACCAGGTAAAAAAAATACTCAACCGAATTGAGAACCTCCTCTTTTTTTAAGTTGGTTAAAAATACCTGGTGACTGTACAGCAAGAGTCCGTCTTGGTGTGTACTAAAAATACCTGGTGCCTGTGCAGCAAGAGTCTGTCTTGGTGTGTACTAAAAATACCTGGTCACTGTGCTACAGGAGTCCGTCTAGGTGTTTATTAAAAAATACCTGGTGACTGTACTGCAAGAATACGTCTGGGTGTGTACTAAATAATACCTGGTGACTGTACTGCAAGAGTCCGTCTTGGTGTGTACTACCACAGTGCCAGATATTCTGCAGTAGTGTGTAAGCATTACTTTGTTTACGTTTGAAGGGAACTGGAACAAGTGAAATGACTCTTCGATCTTATGTGTAGGGCCGGCAACATGCGTGTTAAACATACATGCTTTAGTCTTTAGTTTTTATTTATTATATAAATAAAAACTGATTTTGTAATTCGAAGCAGACGGGGTTAAAATGACACTCTATTAAAATTCGTTAAGATTAAAAAAACACTTTGTATTTAAGTGCTGTTGCACTAATGCAAAAAAGTGTTGGTGTTGCTTCTAAAACTTATAACAAACTAGCGACCCGCCCCGGCTTCGCACGGGTGCAATGCTGATACTATTGTGAGTTATCCCTAAGAGATTGACATATACCATCGAAGACTTTATTGTAGACCTTTATAAGGTATACAAATACTGTAGCACATTATTTTGTTCTACCTCGTAGGGTTCCGCCAACGTTTGCAATGTAAGCGCATAAAATGTGTTTATTTACGGCACCACATTATAAACCTCTAAAATGATAAGTGTTTCTTTACTATATTATGCATGCATTATACGTATAAACCTCCCTCTTGAATCACTCTATCTATTAAAAAAAACCGCATCACAATCAATTGCGTATTTTTAAAGATCTAAGCATACATAGGGACAGACAGACAGCGGGAAGCGACTTTGTTTTATACTATGTAGTGATTATCCACACTGTATCATCATCATCATTGGCCTTCGTTTATCTGTTGAAGATGATTTAGGTGGCATCAGTACAGTTATAGAGCAGTTAATTGTAATTGAAAACTTTCGTTCTTGGATCCACTCTAGCAAGCTCAGGTGGGTGAAGTTTCCTCTCCACTGACATCACTCTGCCTGGGATAGAGACCGGAATAAACTAAAACATAAAAAAATGTTAAATACAAAGTGTTGTCATAATCTTGACGAATTTTTTAGTGATAAATTATAGTTCATTTTTAATGTTGCATTCCATCTCTACCTAATTTTCATAACGTAACCGGTCAAACATTTTGTTTCACGCTGTTATATATTTGTCATCTCTTGTCCATATGTTTTCTGGCAAATATCTTTGAATCTTTGAACTGAGCATAAGTTTTCTGACAGATATTATTGAAATGCTGTGAAAATATCTGTACTTAAAACTCTTTGTGAGTTTGTGCTTTGGAATATGATTTATAACAATGTCTTCCATATAGTAGTATTGTTTTAGTAGGTGCAATTTATCTCTTACATACTTTTTTCACAAAACCCATCTTGCGAAAAAAACGTATATTAATTATATAAGTGACTAAATTGTTGAATATAATTCATGGCTTTAGGTTGCTCTGCCCTATGACATTTAATTGTCACATTTGCAATGTATAACTTACTGTTACTGTATTAGTTATAGGTAAGCAAGTTATGAGAAGGATCTATCATACAAAAAAGCGACAGGACCAGGACGAGTTTCTTGTCAATTCTTCTTGGACTAGGGTTAGGAGGAATTAGCATCTAGATTCACCTAGTATGTAAGACGTTTCAATATAATCCTTGTCTTCTTATCGTGTCACTAGTTATATCTAACCAGTGTGGTGAAAGGATTAAAGTGCACCTCAGAGGCTCCTTTCGTACACTTAGGTAAGACTTAATGTAAGCTCTCGACCTTGCCGACAGGGCCCGCAGGAAAGACGAATCAGTACATGCGGTGTCGGTTCGGTTGCAGGTGCATAAAGGCTGGCACCGAGCCTGGCTTGTTTCAAGTCTTCCTTCTCTATTGCTAGTTTTTCTGTTAGTCAGCAGGGGGACTAATCCTCAATAATTTGAAGACTATCGCAGATCACAATCGTGTCCATCATCAGTCTCCAAGCAGCGCTCATCTGGGATCAGTTTCACGTAGGAATCCTCACTCGAAGTGTTATTCAGCGAATTACCAACCCGATTTTACAGTCAGATGCGGGTACTGAGCCATTTTTGATGATCCTCAGCTGATCGTTATAGAGTACAGTGTATGGTAAAAGTAAAACAAAAGTAAAAGTAAAAGAATTATAAAAAAAAAACATCTGAAGGGATGACAGGTGACACATCCTTGTGATTATATTAAATAAAGTTATTTTTTACTTTGACCATTAGACATAAAAAAAATATGGCTATCTTATTTACCAGCTGCTGCCCGTAGAATACGTGATACTTACCTATATAAAAAGGAGTTAATGCGCTTCCCCATGGTACAATATATCTCCATACCAAATATTATCATGATCTGTTTAGCCATTTTGCTGTAAACAAGGTATCAAACAAATAAACAGACAAACATAATTTACAATAATAATGGTGGCATCGTTTACCTCATGAAGCGATGCATTATTACTTAACATTGGGCAAGATCTCATCATAAATACTGTGCCAAATATCTTTCTATATAAGACCCAATATTCCTGATTCTTTCTTTACCTTATGAAGAAACCTTTGGTTTTCTTCGCCTGGCCGCAATACAGGCTTAATGTAAGGCTCTATGTTATTAGATCACATTACACCCGAAGGGCTGACACTAATGTATTACCTCTAAATACAGCAACGCCGTTACCTATAACAGTTGCTTAGTTGTTCTGGTTAGTGGGTACATGTGGCTGACACATTGACACGACTATATATACAAAACAGCGTTGAGCAGCGTTTGTTTTGTTATTTCACTTTCAAAACTTCGTGAGTTGTACTATACATTTTGATAAACACGGGCTTTACTCACGTATTATTTTATCGATGGAGGCACGGTGAGTACGAACCGAGCGGCAACGAGCGGACCGCGGATCAAACTCACCCTGATGAAGATTCTCTAGATGAATCGAAACAGTGTCGGTGCTTCCATCGACAAAATAATACGTGAGTAAAGCCCGTGTTTATCAAAATTTATGTATTGTTATGCGTGCATGTATTGCGTATATATTAGCGTTCATGGACTACGGAGGTTGAAAACTATACGTATAATAACAGATTGCCAAGTATAACGTTATGTTGTTTGTTTGTATGTTGGATTACGGGGTTACAAAAAGGAGAAAAAAAAGTAAAAGTTATACTAATGTATTAAGAGCGACGCTCGAGTTTCGTTATTAGGTCTGAATCGAGACTGGTTACATATTGATTAAATTTGATATATTTTAGTTTCAGAAGTAGCTTTAGTATTTTTTTTATTAAAACATTGTACACAAAGTAGTTAGTGATAACGAGCCAATCTGATAATGGAGCCAAATATCTATGCTATTTATAATAAATCAATAAACTGTTTATTGATTTATTTTAATAAGGCCATTTTTATAAGGAGTTCCGTTGAACTGTTCAACGGAACTCCTTATTAAAATGGCCGATTGAGGTGAAACTTGGTATGACAGTGACAGCGAGCTGATCTGATGCTGAAGTCAGGAGCTGTTCTATAGAACTCAATAGTGAATAAGAGTAGATAAAATACGTGTCTGGGCTTAATTGAATCAGCCAGCGCTTACCATAATGAAAGCATTCATTTATTAATACATGTTCGTCTATAATGTAGGTAGCGTACTTACCATTTTAATACGAACTACCATATAATATGCTTTATGAGATATGTAGCTCTTACTTAATTACGTTCTTAAATTACGACCTCTGTGGGCCAAGGCCCACCTGATACGCAGACAGTTGCAGGCCTGATTCCCGCCACGGGACAAATTATTCTATGATCTGCAAGTGTTTGTCTCAGGTCTGGGTGTTTTTCTATATGCGTATTGATAAAAGAAAAGTATTTAAGTATCAGTCGAGTGGCACCCATAAGAAAAGCTTTGCTTACTTTGGAGCAAGATAATGTGAATTTTCCAGCATTAACTTTTTATTATTTTAATACTTATTATGACAAATAGCATAAGTGCAATAAATATTTTTTATAGCACGTCACTTTGGACCTTGTTATAGAAGTTTACACCATGCCCTATGATAGATTTACTGACGTTAGCGAGCCTTACCGTGGGAACAGCGAGCTTATCTTTGTTTCTAGTGTTAGTCTTATGATTATAGCTATTTTTTAACAAAAATATATCCTTGTATATTTCTAAGTGCACATGTTCTAAATTGCACGAACAGTCTTTGTTGTGCAGCCAAACAGGTCCTCAACTCACTCGTATCTTAGTGGTAAAAGAATGTGGTGGCTGGTTTAAAAGTACTAAATCCGCATCTTACGGACTTCAATCAGGCACTAACCCACTATGCCTTCAAAGTCCACAGAGGTGAAGGTTACCTACTCTGAATTGCTTTAGTTCGGAACTGTACTCCCATAGATTTCCATACCAAGTCGCAGACTCAAGTTGTCTCAATTAAAGTTTTCAACACAATGGTGTAGTTTCACTAATTGCGAATAGTTGTTGAAATGTTTCATTGGGACTAAGATGTAGCACTGCTAAAACAACAACTAGTCAAAACAACGGTTATTTGATGTTGAATCGGTGACGGATTTCCCCAAAAATAATCTCCGGATTTCGGAAAAGTGTCTTCATCTTTATTTGAAGTGTAAAAACCGTTTAATGAATCGACGGCCATACTAGCCTGTGTTAATGGAGAGGCGCATAAGTGTCATCTGTGGTCGTAGCCGTCATTATTTTTATTTTAATAACATTTAAAATATATAAACGTCACATATAGTTTCATCATTATATAATTACGTAGGTACTCACTTTCCGCAACCGCAGGACGGATAGATTTAAACAGATCATGACAGCCGTGTTGTTATATCTTCTGATAATTTATTTTTGAATTTTTCTGTTAATATATCACCATCGCATCTAGTAGCCAGTAGGAGAAGACTGACCTCTCGCAGAATTGGCTACCTTATGCTTAATATTTATCAAATAATAATAAATAAAAAATAATTCCGGACATTACACACAGCATCATCTGGCCCCAAAGTAAGCAGAGCTTGTGTTATGGGTACCACATGACTGATAAACTACTTAAATAATTTTTTTTTTTGTAAATACATACATATTATACATAGAAACACCCAGACCCGAGACAAATACTTGCAGATCATACAAACATTTGTCCCGCGGCGGGAATCGAACCCGCAACCTTTTGCGTCTCAGCCGGGCCTTGGCCCACTGCGTCACAGAGGTCGTCAAATGAATATCTGTATCGAAAAACTGTTTAAGAAACCTTTAATATACCTTTAATCATTAATATACATATCTAACGATATGATATAAAATAAACCTATTCAAAATCCGAAGGAAAACAACCATAAACAACACCGTATTTCGCTGTGGGCCTCGGAACAGTTGGAAACAATGCAAAAAATCTATTTCATCGACGCTGGTAAACTTGTACGTTAACAAGCAAAACTGCCGGATTTGGGACGATTACCATTGCATTGCCATCACCAACAACTGAGAGCGCTACTAATCATGAAAACCAATTCTTTTTGGCCTGAGAGATTTGAAGGCATTACCATGCCAATATCAAGCGGAGGCAACTGGAACTGGCCACCGAGAACGTGCGATCTAACCCTGATCTAATCCCGCAAACGACCAATGTCCTCAAAGTCAAGATAACCCATGCTATCGCTCGAATTCAACCTGATCTATGCGCCAGATGCGCGCCGCCCAACGATGCCGCGATGTTCATTTGAAAGATGTGATATTTCACAAAACATTGAGCCTTTCAAAGAAAATAATGAAATCATTAACAACTCATTTCCAACATGTTTTATTCGATTTTAACATCTGCCAGTCCCTGTTGGAAAACCCTTTTTATATCCTTACGGTATGTACTCGTAAATAGTTAGTTTGTAAACTGAAATAGCCAAAAGAAGGGAAATTACTCCGGGGAGTTCCACGTTTTATTTCATTTAGCTCGAACAGAAAACTGCACTTAGCTCTCAGGTAAATAATTTTCAGGTTTACTGTTTTTTATGACAGTTGCTGGAGTTCTGTTTTACTTTTATGCGAGTAGTTGGAATAAAAACTGTTAGTGTATGTACCGTTATTATAATAAAGTTTTAAAGTGTTTACAGTAATGTACGGATAATTATACGAACAAAATACATAGAAACAGTTCAGCTATCTAAGGACCGTTTAAAACGATCTATTGGTAGCTGAAATGTCTTCGTTTCAGCTTAGGCGAAAATGCTTTCGTATGTCCGGCGTCTGTACGGATGCTCTCCTCTACAGGTCGCATTTCTCAACCGGTTCTCGTGAAATTTTGTAAGCAGATTCTATAACTATATAATATATTTTCTTTATCGATTCAGTTTATGGAATTTTTTCAAAATAGCCGAGATATGGGGGAAAACGTAAAAAAATTATATTTCGGTCATTTTGAAAAATGATCGCGAGAAATCGCGAAAATTCTTTTTTTGTTTACCACCTGTGGTGGTCCATATAAATTTTATCTTGAATCTTCTATCTAAAAGTTGTAAACACCGATGATGTTTTCATGTAAGTACTTCGATACCTCGCTGTATCTTTGGAGCGCTGCGTTTATTTGGCCTACCCATATTATATCATAATTATTTTATTTTTTATGCATAAATGAAAACAAACATTAGCATTCTGCACTCCTTCTCTATATCCCTAATTCTCCATACCTCTAATATTATAATAAAGTAACTCTGTCTGTCTGTCTGTCACGTTTTCACGCCTAAACCACTGAGCTGATTTTGATGAATTATGGTCTCATGTATAGAGATACATGGGACCTTTGAGTAGGACATAGGCTACTTTTTAGGTAGGTAACACGCTTACGAAGCCGCGGGCAGCAGCTAGTAAACTATAAGTGTGTAAAATTTAATACTAATATATAAATATATAATGTTTATTTTCTCTCAAAAAACAGGTGTACAACAGTTAGTGTTACAATAATTGTAAGAATATGTCCTATCACCTATTTTACGAGAGGTGCCTGAGATAGGTTTTGTAATAAAACCTGTAGTAGCCTGTACCTGGGGTCCTGCCTGCCCCAGAGTCCCGCTCGTCCGTCCGCGCAATTTTCGTAAAAAGGGGTACAAAGTTTTTGCTTCACGTATTAATATATAGAACTATGTATTCTAACAGTAATCTGATAGAATAATTCTATAATATAAGCTGACATAGCTTTGGTTTGACAAAGTTTGGGATAATACAAGCTATGCCTAGTTTGGGATAGTGTTGCGTGCATTTGTCCACCAATGTTAATTTGTTATCTTATTATTTTATTGTAGTTTCAACGCCTGTTCTTCATTGAATATATGTATATCTATTATCTCGTTTAATTAGCAAACAAAGAGAAGCTTTTGAATATATCTGCTTCATATTTATATCTCCCGCATTACATCGACATAACAACCGTGATGATATATGTACCTACTTACTTGATTGTACCTATCACAGTAAATATTCGCACACTGTGCTTGGGACTCATTCATACTTGCGTATGTTGGTAGCATCAGACAACCGACTTCATGTAAAAAAATCAAAATATCAAAATATCGTTTCATCCAAGTGAATGACATATTTTTTTAGTTGTTATTTAAAAACCTAACTAACGAAACGATTTTTATGAAATTGATATGGGTAGTATCGGGAAGTATATCCTTTCACATGAAATCAAGTTTTTTTATATCAGTTCATAATTGACGGAGTTAAGAGCTAAACATAAATAAAAAACATAAAAAAAACAGTCGTATTGAAAACCTCCACATTATTTGAAGTCGGCTGACAAAATAGGTGTTTATAACAATTTTCGGCTCCTTCATAGGGATGTGAAAAAATAATCGATTATGAAAAAATCGATTAAAATCGTTTTTTAAAGGTAAAAATCGATTTTTATTGGTGATTTTAATTTTACAAATAATCGATTAACACTTGATTTTTTTTAATCAAAATCAATCATAACCGATTTTTCTTCTGCCCCCCTCGAAATTTAGTCTGGTCTGCTATAGCCCGGAGTGCGAACTACCAATGAATACCATCTCCATAACATTCAACTAA
The DNA here is from genome assembly GCA_948098915.1 of Lampropteryx suffumata. Classification (NCBI taxonomy): domain Eukaryota; kingdom Metazoa; phylum Arthropoda; class Insecta; order Lepidoptera; family Geometridae; genus Lampropteryx; species Lampropteryx suffumata. The sequence goes on from OX402553.1 coordinate 8,207,872, forward strand.
CGCCATCTGTGCATCTACGATGGCATCCCTTCTGTGTATTTGAAAGACGGAGCATCTTTGGCAAGAACTATAAACTACGTAAGACGATCCATTGAAGAAAACCGAAAACCAGAGCATTGTCCACCGTCAATAACTTCGGCCGCTGATGACGACTATGATGAAATTTGAGCAACCCACAACAAGCTGTTGGTGGAGACTATGAGAACCAGTCAAATTCACAGTCAGACATCCGAATTAAGCTTTTACATTGCACCTCTAATAGGATTAAAAGAAGATGCTTTAGAATCCTGGAGAAGCTCTGACACAGTTGGCGTATAAGCACCTTTAGGTACCGGCTTCTTCGGCTCCATTTTTAATTAATGAAAATTTGATAAATATTATATTTATGGCGTTTATTTTGAAATTAATTGAGAAATAAGGTAAAAATCGATTTAAAAAAAAATCGTTTATATTTTTACCAAAAATCGATTATTTATTAATCGATTTTCCATGCTAAAAAACAATAAACATTATAGATTATATATAGCTTACAGATTATATATAGCATATTTACAAGAATTGCTCGTTTTGCCAATACTCTGAGTTCCAAAATCATCCACCGTTTTATTCATCGTTTTTGATGGCAATAGCAATGAGCATAATAACAGTGCTACAGCCTACATGCTCCCTCTCAATGAGCTTCAGCATTCAGTATCATTAGAAGGAGACGCGTCGTTTGACGCACCTTTAGCGCGCTCGTCGCGTTCACGGGCAATGAAAAAGGGATAATTGCATATTCCTCCCATTATTTTTTCTCATTTCGACCTCGCGAGAAGGGGCCCGATTCTGGTGCAAATAACTGAACTGGATTTTAAAAGGTGTCACACGGCCCACTTGATGTTAACTGGTTAACGTAACCAATGACGTTGGTAATACCACGAGGTATAACACTAAATTTGAAGACTTACAATCATTTATCTGGTTACCCAGTAATTTAACTTGCTCCAATGCCCTTTAACACCCACTGCTGCTTAGAGGCAGAGCATGTCACTGTGATTGTACGCGAATTCTTGCTCTGGAGTTCTACTACCAGATATAAATTCACATATTTTCAACCTAATTTGTTTTCCTAATTTGATGATATATGTCTTTTTAACCGACCGAAAAAAAGGAAGAGGTTCTCAATTTCTCGGAATCTTTTCTTAAATGTATTTTTACAACCGATTTTAATTATTTATTTGTTTCAAAGTGTATACTTCCCAGGTTTAAATGTTATCGAAATCGGTCTAGCTGTTTTAAAAAATCAACAAAAATCGGAAAATTTTATACATCGATGATATTTTTAATATACATGAAGTCGGTTGGCTTTTTGGTTTTTAAAACGTAATTATTATTTTCTAACTAGATACTAAAGAGGCTCTCCTAATACATTTTGATAAGTATCTTGGCTATCTTCCTTAATCAAGCACACAATCTTCCTAGCATGCTCACTGCACCTAGTTAATTTATAAAATCCAATATACCATCTACCAATTCCTGTGTTTAAATTACAGTAGATATCTACCTACTCATAAGTTTCTGACTGATCAATTCTGCAGATATTGGGTTTGTTCTGTCAAGCGTCAAACTTTGTGAGCGAGATCATGGGATAATATCTCGTACACGACAGAATAGGTCCTGCTTATCCAGCTAAATTGCGTTTTGAAAAGTCGTTCTTTATTAGACGAGGAGCGTGCCCTGTTATCTCAGTTTACGGTGCAAATAACGTAGGTAAGCTTTATTTTAAGTTTTGTGGTGTTTTGATGGATCCTAAACATCTCATAGAATATAACAGTTCGGTCTGATTTGATCATAAAGTTAGTTTAACATGTGCTCTACTTTTCACTATATTATGTACTCATTTGTTCCTAAAAACGTTTACCTACCTATATCATAATTACGTTTTAAAAACTAAAAAGACAACCGACTTCATGTATATAAATAATTTTTAACAAAAAAACCGTCTTCAAACAGGAAACTAAAAAGTAAAAAATCCCTTGTCCATCGTCTTCATCATCAGACCCCTAATGACTGTCACAAGCCATCTAGGTGTACAGTTCTCATTAATACAAATAAATCAAGCCCGAACACCAGGTAATTGCTTTAAATCGCTGAGGAGTTCCCTCGACTGTCTTTCGGCTTCATCAGATCGTCCTTCATTAAATAGTAGTGCTTTAAATTATTTAATGAAAAAATTTACAAACGCACTAGTCGCCGCTACGATTTTCGAAGGTTCCCCTCGATTTCTCTGGGGTGCCATCATTAGATCCTGGTTTCCTTTACCTTGGGGTATCTCCTTTCCAACAAAAAAAGAATCATCAAAATAGGTTCATAAACGACAAAGTTATCTGCGGACACACATAAAAAAAATATATACGGTCGAATTGAGAAACCACTTTGTTTGAAATCGGTTAAAGATATTAATCCTCATTCGCTATCTTTAATTGTCTCAACTTTTAGCCACTGCTATGTCATCACATTTAAAAAACACTGTAGTAAGTAACTCCAGAAAATGCCCACGAAACCAAAACTGATGCCACAGATGGTTAAAGCAATCCTGACTCATTTAGGTCTCCTTGTAACTAAAGATAAAGTCTAAGCGACGCGACCAAGCAATAGTGATATACATAAAACAACGCCTGTTTTCCGACGGGGTAGGTAGACACTACGCATTTCCACTTACTATGAGCCTGTCATACTTCATTTGCTTCATCTACTATCATATATCTCATTCATGCTTTTCGGTTTAGGGTACTATTGCTCTGGCGTCTCTATAACACATCCCAGAGTAAAAATATTTATTTACGTAATGCTATATTTCCCGATGGTTGTACACAGAAAAGACAGATGCCAAAAGGGGGCTTAATGTTTAGGGATACTCTCTACCAGTCAACCCAAGTTGTGTTTAAAATTAGTATCTAGTGTTATTATGTTAGTAATAAACCTAAACCTAAGCATAAACTCATGGCTAAGCTCATGACCCAGTAACCCAGTTAGGTGACAAATAGTTTCATAATATCCCTTACAAAAAAGAATTCGTTTTTATGTCCTGATATCAATGTTGCCAATGTTAAGTGGTTTTGTTTTGTTATAATATCACAGAGTCGTAGTTGATCGTCTTTTGTGTTTTCTAAAAGTCATTACGGAATGGCCGTCAAGAATTTTCTTGTATTTTTCGTCGTATAAATAACAAAAAACATATGAAAAAAAAGCAGAAGATAGTAGACCACGTGAAGACGATGGAATCTGGATGCACATGCACTACGACGTACATGGTTTGCTGGCATAGGACGGTCTCACGAATCTCATACAGATTTAACAAATTTATTAATTATTTATTATATTATGTGTATAGGGTATTTTTTTCTAGCTTATGACGGTCTCACGAATCAAAATGTTTTCTTATACTGATTTTTTACTTAGTTAAAATTATAAATTATTTACTATATTATGTGTTTATGGTATTTCTTTCTTTCTCTTTCTTTTAATTACAGTTGTGTTCTTACTCTCTGTTCGTGGAGTCACTACCACACAGGCCCAGTCTGAAAACCAACGTTGCCCTACGCCTATTGGCGCAGAGTAACAATAAGCTGAGAATGGTCCTTTTTGGCATACAAGACCACTTTGCACCTATCTTGTTTCTTAGCTACCTTTTTGTTGTCCTTTATATATACATTATATTCTCTTTATGAAATGCTTTATTTTATTTATTATGTATTTTTCTCTATTCTCTTCTCTATCCAGTAATCCGAACATTCCAATAATCCGTTACCTTCTGGGATTAGTGAGATTATACCGTACTTATAATTATATTGGCTACACTTGTACTAAGAAGTCAAAATTTATTGATTAACATTCCGCTAAGATTACCTACCAAAACTTGAAATAACATGAGAAAAACGATTTAACTTAAAAGAGTTTGTCAAAAGAGAGTCAAACGCAGATTAGTCTTTATGTAAGTGAAACAATGCCTGTTTCTCGCAGTCTTCACTTTGGCAAATCTGTCGCGCTGTCGCTAAGTCACGTGTCTGGAACGCTACCTTTAGCTGGAAGTTAGACAGATGCTCGCTGTAATTTTACATTCAAATCTTTCGCCTTAATTTCTGGAACGCTTTTCTCTTATTCCAGTGAGGATAGTTGAAGCTCGTTTGGAAGAAACAAGTTTTGAACTTTGTCTGGTCAGAAAAAAGAGTTTGTCTAATTGATTGGGATCTTATGGAAATTATGGTTATACATATTATCATAGCTGATTGAGAATCATATTGTTTAATTTTAATAAAAATTTACTAACTTATATTGAAAATTGAACATCACTACATAGTATAAAACAAAATCGCTTCCCGCTGTCTGTCTGTCCGTATGTATGCTTAGATCTTTAAAACTACACAACGGACTTTGATGCGGTTTTTTTAAATAGATAGAGTGATTCAAGAGGAAGGTTTATATGTATAATACATGTATAATATAGTAGAGGAACACTGATAATTTTAGAGGTTTCCAATCACATTATACATTCTGTATCTAGTATATTAAATATAAGCATTGCAACCATGCGAAGCCGGGGCTGGTCGCTAGTCCTCACTATAACTCTTTAGGGGTTGTAATTCGGATAAGATAGAATTAAGTCATTATTTACCCGGGCTCACTGGATCCGTTGAGCTATCTATAGATCGTTTTAAACGGTCCTTAGATGGCTCAGTTCGTGGCGCACTATTTCACATGTTTTTTTTATTGTCTGTAATCTGTAAATAAATATGGGTACATACGCAGTTATTTATTATAACATTTATTATATCAAAAACTCTCGTATTGGATTCAGTATTCTGACAGTGGAATTGGACATAAATGAGACAATAAACTATAATATATGTGCCAAAAGCCAGCCAATTCCTATCTGACGTTACATATAGTTGTCACCAGATGTCGCCATTTATCATTCGTTTGAATTATTATACTATCCTATTGCCATACCCAATGCAATATTGTTATCAATATGATCCATCGTAGTTTGCTGTAAATAATAATATGGAGCTGGTTATAGTTATATATTTAATTACTAGCTTCTGCTCCCTGCTAGGAGTAGAACCTACTTTGATATTTATACAATTGTCAGGTCACTGACTAATGGGCTAGTCAACTGGAGCTGCCGTGTTCAAATCTGATCTATTATCTGTAGTGTATTTTGTTGTAAATGATATTCTGTGATATTCATATAAAGTGTGTTTGAATGAATCATGTCCTTACTACATCTTTGTATTAGTTGTTGACGCAGTGGTGGGTTTACTAGCCGGCTGATTAGTCTGGAGACTAAAGAGACAGATTTTAAGACAAAGGAATCAGACGTAGGTGCTCGCACTAGCAGAAAAAACCGCGTTGAAAATGACACATTTTTGAATAGACTTAAAATAGCGAGAAAAACATCGATATATTTTTATGCCGTTTTACTGGGAGGTTTAATGGTTTTCTGTTGTTTTCCTTATTATAAGAATAATATGAATATATTTTATAACACTACTACCCTACTATATACACTACATACAAGTCTGACTACTGGTTGGAGCCCGTGAACTGGGTAGTTAACCATAGAATAAAAAAGTTGAATTAGCAATGAAAGTGAAATGATCAAAGTCATTGGAAAGACGGTTTATAGAATCATTTCTGCAAGACATCAGAAAACCGTCATATAAATATAAAAAACACTACAGAATTTGCCGCCCCTTAAATATGTCGAGTGAAAACATAATCTAGTAAATCATATAATGAACTTAAAATCTGCCACTGAGTACGGGTATCGCGTATTGCCTTTTGATTTATCTACACTACAACGTTTCGACGTTGTTTACTTCTAAGGGCTTAGCTTTTAAAGACACACTTACTAATGTGTTGTTCAAATCTCTTGCCATCTTTATTCTCTTACATACGAATAATAAGGACAAACCATTCTTAAACAGCAGGCCAGCTAATCACACTTCACACTAATATTATAAAGGCGAAAGTTTGTGAGTGTGTATGTTTGTTACTTCTTCACGTCTAAACGGCTGGAGCGATTTTAATAAAATTTGGTATGGAGTTAGCTGACACCCTGGATTAACACATAGGCTACGTTTTACTGCGGCAAAATATCTTTTTTTTGTTTGTTACCGCGGGTAACACCGCGGGGCACAGCTAGTTATGTAATAAATATGTTATATCAATTTTAATCGCGCAAGTTTTGAAAATACTATTACTTTAATACTAATTACTACCTACTTTCTATGAAACATTATTAAATTGGTACACGTAACGCCATCTTGGGCAAACTTTATGATTTTCTGTTTTTCAATAAATTAGTCGGTTTATGTAGGGTGGGTGAGAACTTAATTACTACCTAATATTTTTTCTATTGATCACGACGCAGCTCCAACAATCATTCACAGAATTTTGCCTGCATCCCAACTACCTGCAGCTGTAACTCCGGACACGTTGTTATCATTTCTCTACAATGTATACTTACAAAAAATACAAAATAACGGTTAATGATATAATTCTTGCAGATTATGGTAACCTCTTATTACAGGAGTTAAAACCTCAACTAACTAACCTAACTCGCATCGCTGTTCCACAGAGTCACTACAGACGACATTCTAAAGGGTGTCACACCTTGCAATAGGCGCCTTGTAATAGCAATAGGCGTAAAATGCGATCACTTTTACAAACACGCTTTTTATAAGTTATAAGCGTATTTTGTATGATGTTTGTTTGATCTGCAAGTATTTGTCTCGGGTCTGGGTATTTCTATGTATAATATGTGTGTATTTACAAAAAAAATTAAATGTGAGGCAATTGCCTCAATTCTGTTGGCACCACCCTAACTAATTTTAGCTAAAATTAGGTTTTGAACTGTCACATTATCCTTTGGTATTCTGCTGCTACCAACTTATCCTAATTTAATTTTATCTAACTTAATTAAGCGTTGCAGATGGGCGACGTAGCCGGGGCAGGCCGAAGAAACGTTGGCGTGACGATCTCGATGCCTTCGAGAAAGGCTGGTGGAAAATGGCTGGGGACAGGGACCAATGGAAGGAATTGGGGGAGACCTTTGCCCAGCAGTGGGAAAGTATAGGTTAATAAAAAAAAATAAAAAATTAAGCGTTCCTAATTTAATTAGATGGTACACACCGAATAGGTTTTTCAAATGCTATGACTAATTTTAGAATTGAGCCAACCGATTATTATTTTATATTATTTTTTTCCCTGTTTACGACTACTTTCAAGGTATTGCTGTCGCGTTGCTTTTGCTGTTTACACATCTATCAGCTGCTTTTACGTAATAACTGGAACTAGTGTTATTCCGGAATGTTCTGGAAATAGCCGACTCTCGACACTTACAAGAGCAATATAATGTTTTAACACTATTGTGAATATGATAATTTTCATTATAGAAATATATAGCAAAGTTTACTTCAAAACTGGTAGAAGAAGATGGCTACACCTTTGAAAATTTTTACTTATGCGGGATTTTGTAGGTAAGTAACGTAATGAGGAACATTGTTAACAAACAACTTGTTATCAGTTATATTTGTTGAAATAAAATGAAATTGTTGAAATTAATATCGTTACAACTGTTCACTTTCACTGTCGGAATCATCCCTTTCTGGCCTAAAACACTAGTTCTAGGACACTTTGTATGATCACCCGGACCAAAGCAAGTAATTAAACAATTCTAACTAACTAAACCTCAAGGCGACACTTCTGATGAACGCATCACACGACCCATTACAAGTTCCCAATTCCCAGTGAAGCCCATTCTAATTGATGTGTGCCGACTCCAAAACAATATGAGATAGCTAATTGCGTCGTCATCACTTGCACCCCGCGTGTAGTCGCTAATTACTCAAAGCCGAAACCCGGAAGCCACGTTCATACTGAAAGCGTGTACTCTGTACTTGTTTACAAAAAACCTGCGTAGGTAGTACTTCAACATGTGTGCCAAGAAAATAATAAGAACTAGATGAAGAAATCACTTTTTGAGTCATTAAATAATGAGGCTCCGTGCATAGGACTAAGTTGAGCCGCTTTTCTTTCTCCTATTCGTCACTGGACGAACCTCAGTCAGTGATTCTGACTTTAGACGGGCAACAAAGTTTTCGGCCATAATATAATGTATAACAGATTTCGAGTTGCTGAACTGTGGTTGATTTCACATGCTTTACTACGGGTTGCGGACTTTTAACCTGTAATATCGAAAACTCTATTTGTCCAGGTAGGTTTGCCAAGCGCCGGTAACCTGGTTTCTATGTGAATGAAGCCAAACGCCAAACGTTCTCATGCGAATGAGGTCTGCCATGATTTATTACTAAAATTTCTCACTCCTCTTTGAATAGACACAAACATTTTTGGCGTAATAAATTGTCCAAATTGTTTGCTTCAATGATGATGTCAAAATAATGAATGAGTTACTTTTACCTGTCTAACTGGTTCTATGTGATTCATATAAACATATTTAGTAGGTAATATCATTGCAATACATTTAGTAGCTAAGCAAAAAGTTGCTTTGACATTTTTATATATAACCATAACAGAGGACTTAAGACGAGCATTGCACAATATGACCATGTCTTTTTATAGTCACTATTTACTCGGAAGCAACGAACTGTATCTCTAAGAAAAGGCCAAACTATAAAAATGTAGTTTCCACGTGTGGAGAAAGCCGCATGACGTGCACATGTGCTCCATCTATTTCAAAATTAAAGTTAAAACAAGCGCCTGAAAATTTATTTGAAGCAAATTACTTTGGTTTAATGCTCAGGTATTGTTACCAGGCGCTGTATCAGACGTACTTACATTTTTACTGCAGTATTATTTTAGGTTAATGCTTGTTAAAGTTTCTTTATAAAAGCGAGTGTTTAATTTTGTAAATGTTTCGTGAAATCGTGTGTACTATAACCTGTAAATGTGAGTAGCACAGACTGCCAAAGGCTTCAGAAAGTTACTTACTGTTTGCTGCTAGACTGAAGCCCACAAAATGATAACGTGTCTGGAATGACATGTTTTGTTAAGTGACAAGTTACCATACTTTTGCACTATGCAAAAGTATTAAAAAGTACTATTGAAAAGTAGAATTTTAAAGTAGAATAACCTAATCTTAATTATTTTGTCCCAATTGCAATGTAATAAAATCTCTCTTTTCAGATTCAGAAACTTAACGATACAAATTCTATTTTGCAGAAGTCGAAGCTCTATTCAGGGACTGCCGCAGCGCGAACTTCTAAAAGGAAACCATTGTACCCTATTTATTTCCTTTACAAATTAGACGAATGTTTCTTGAAACTTTGCTGAGTTGTTGCGGTTTGTTTTACACCCGACAAGAGAATAGAAACAATTTCGGTGATGTAGGTACTTTGAGTAGTAAGAAATCTATATCGAAAGGTTATCTATGACGGGGCAATAGAACCGGTGAATACTACACTACGGGCAATTGTCACACTTCTACTCGTATTTTATTACTAATTTCTTGAGTCTAGAAATTAATATTATGTGACCGACTCACCGAACTATGCTTAGTCCGGTGAGTCGTTCACATAATTCCTGAAACAAAGTTTTCCTAAAATAAATCTATGGATCTGCATCTGTGATTGCTTCCTTCGCAATCTACGAAAAATATATCTTGATGTCTCTTTTTATGATTATACGGATTATTTTTGTGCGAATCACAAGAAACATTTTCATTCTAATTATTCACACCCGAGTCAATAAATCTAGCTTTATTTAAATAAAATCACTAAAATTACAAATAAAACCAGGAATAACTCTGGGAAAATATAGAATATAAGTGCACGAAGTTTACTCCGCAAAGAGGCTAAAAATGATCTACGTATAAAAAAAAAACATCTTCTTTGTTAATGTTCTTTGTTAACTAATGGTACATACTAATGTGAATTTTGCTAGTGTCAAGTGTTTATAGTTTATAGTCAGTTTGTTTGTTATTAGAGTCTTAGTCGATGGTCAATTGTCAATTCTAGACGTCACGCGGAATGGCGTCTAGAATTTTCTTGGGATTCCTCGTCGTTCAAATCACATTGCACCACAATACACATATAATTCAATTATTCATACGTATGTAGTCACAATTTATAAAAATAAATTCAGTAATAACTGAAATAATGACAAAACATTGACAGTGACAACTAAACATAACATTTATTATATATGTAAGCTGTGGACTTGAAACATGCTTCACAATAAAATTACACCGCTAAATTTTACCCGTGCGATGTTGGAGTGCCAGAGTCCCTGGTCTTCTATATCTTCTGCAACTATTCCGTTATCGTTTTAAACGGTCCTTAGAAAGCTCAACAGTTTTACATGTATTTTATATTATTTTGTACGTTTATGTAATTATTATGTATTTAAATATTATTGTGCTGTGCTATGAAAAACTATACCATATTTATTCAGTCCAAATGCCGTATCTATTCACTGGCTTTAAATACGGCGTGACTTTCCTCTCTCGAAAGTCGTGAGGTCTTTTTCTAATCAGCTGTTTGCTTTTGCTTATCAGCGCTTCGTAAAATGTGTTTGTTCGTAACTGTGTCTCAAACTTCTCGCAGTGTTCTATCAGAATTGGGTACAGGTACTTTAGTTCAGCGTGATCCAACGTCGGGAAGAGATGGTGGAGAGCATGGTCCCCAAATCTTGTGATGGACTTGAAGTGATTGCCTGCGTAGTCGATGCGCTCGACTACCACATCAAGCTGATGCATGCCCCAGTCTATGTTTTCTTCTCTGAAAGCAAATAGAAGTTTAATAGCTTTCAAATTATCATCGTTTCTGTTTTGACTTTTTTTTAGGGTTTTGAAAGGAAAGGAAAAAACGGAACCCTTATAATATCACTTATTGTCCGTCCTTCCGTCCGTCTGTCCGTCCGTCTGTCTGTCTGCCAAGACCCTTTTTCTCAGGAACGCGAGGCGTTGATACCTATCAAGCTGAAATTTGTATCAAATACTCAGATCTACTGTCCCTTAAAGCTGTGAAAAAATCAAACTTCTAAGCTAACGCAATCAAAAGATACATACGTTTATGCCGCAAATTTTCGACACTCGCAAGGGAATCAAAACCTACAGGGTACTTCCCGTGAACTCAGAATCTTGAAATTTGGTACGAAGCAACGTCTTATATCACAGAAAAGGAAAAATACATCATCGACATCATTTTTGGTTACATCGTCGACATCAACTATGACTCGATTGTCGGGATGGGTGAACTTTATGACGGTGCTCGATACTCTGGAACTTGGTCTCAGCGTTAATCTGTTATTATAAATCTCGATCGATCTTGAGTTCCTTCTAGTACTTAAACGAAATGAACAGATCTACTGAATTTCAGTGATAATAATCAGTGTTAATTAGTAGTTGATACCCTGATTATTAAAATCAATGTGGACAACGTGAATAGTCAATTGTATCGATGGTCGGTATTATCACTAAGTGCAATTAGTCCAACAATAATCCGAGTTCGATTCATCCGTTGACAGTAACACATATTGAATTATTATGCCAATCAGTGGATTAGCAATTCACTCTGTGTGTTTGATACACATGGATAACTTATACCTACATACATGCCAGTATTAATCGTTATCGCGTCACTGACTGACTAGCAATGCAACTACAGTTGTAGAGGTGTATTGCAGAGCAAATCTCAAATTCTGATCGAGAGTTAAGAATTATTGACAGAATTCGAATCAGAGCTTTCAGTAAATATAGATTACTAGCTGTTACCCGCGACTTCGTACGCGTATACTAAAAATCTTTATTTTATTTTTGTAAGGAATGCATTCTGTACATCTAAAGAAAATCTTGTAAGTTTGATCTCCTATTTTACCCCTTGAAACACATTTCTTTAAACTTAAAGAAATATGAGTTGCCCAAATAAACTTTTATCCCTTATTTTACCCCTAGCCTATATTCCTCCCTCGAATGCAATACATCTTCATACCAAATTTCATTAAGATCCGTTGAGCCGTTTAGCCGTGAAAACGTAACAAACAGACAGACAGAGACACTTTCGCATTAATAATTATTAGTATGGATTTCGTTCATAATCTATGTTTTATTTTCAAATACGGGGTCTGGAACATATCCAATGAGGCTCGTTAAGCAATTTTTAGTAATGAGTTTTGGTAATGTTATTTGCAGTATCATTATAACAGGTTTTATTCTATTCTTTTAATGACAAAATCAAGTTAAAACAAATCTTGTTTATTACCTTTATATGTTTTCGTTTATTATTCTAATGAATACACACCTACCTGTTCAATTGAAATGTTTCTCGTAAACCTATGTTAATTTTAACCTCTCACCCCTGTGGGTAATACTCTGGAGACTTGTAAAGCGAAACTTGTATGCCAATAGCTTGGAATTCTATTATACTGGTTACACTGTTCCTATAAAACTATTAAGAGTTCCTGGATTGGTGTCCTACATTAAAACTTCGCCCCGAATTTAATCCAAGTTCTGAGCTGGATAAATGGAAACGCGTTTGATGCTGCCAAAGCTGGTATAACTTGGGATTAAACTTGGGGATGGAAGACAAGCATAATTTTGGAGTTAATTAGAAATGGATAAGTAGTTTATGAAGCATATAAGGAATAATTTTATGCACAGACTCAATATTATATATTTTATTAGTCTTGACTTAATAATTAAGCAAAGTTAGGTCATAGGAATAATGAGGCAAATGCCGTTGCGCATTTTAAATATTAAAATATTTATAACAGGTTTTCTAAGCAGATTATAGAAGCGTTATACTGGTAATAATATATTTTTTTATTTTAATATAACTACAGAAATGTCCAGAATAATATACAATAATATAATATAACGTAAACCAGTTGATTATCTAAAGACCGTTTAAAACGATCTATCAATTGATCCAGATCTCTGCGTCCCCAAGAAGTGTCTTAGGGACGCTTGTCTTGCCGCTAGTGAGCTGCATTGCCATATTGAATGGCAATGTTAATATGCTGGGTCAGATAGGAGCTCTTGGGTCACGCTATGTTTCTACGAGGTAAATATTAACTACTAGCTGTCCACGCGCAGCTTCGCCCGTTCGTTGTAGATCATTGTTCGTTCATCTTCGTTGAAGATTTTTCCCGGAAAAATCAATTTTCCCGGGATAAAAAGTAGCCTATGTCACCCGGAGATAGTGTAGCTTTCCAACGGTAAAAGATTTTTCAAATTGGACCAGTAGTTTTTAAGTTTATTCGTTACATACAAAAACCGCATTATAATATTAGTGTATATTGAATGTAAAAAGATTTACTACCTTGGTATATCTCCATCAAAGAAGTTGGTATGTGAATGATGACCAGCCGTCAACCCAAACACTGTGAAGAAGAAGCTAGCGATAAGGTATATAGCCAACCAGAGCGCCAGGGTCCACAGGAAGGGAAGTCCTCCAAAAGAGTACATCCATATAGGAAGGAAAGCGGGTAAGGCATTCGCCCAAGTAAACTGTTTGCCTTCTGTGTTAGTTAGACCAGCTATGATCCTGAAATATATGAAAATAGATGATAAAACAAAAGCAGAACGACCAGAGCAGTATGTTGCTTATAAATATAACTTATAGCCATCCACATCAATATTGGTAAACCAACACAATAAAAATAATGTAATAGATGTAAAAAAAAATACTATATTGGTGGACAATGCATATGACACCATCTACTCCGAAACTAAATATAGCTTGTATTATGGTGACCAAATGGGCCGTAAAATACTTATATATTGTTTAATAAATACGTATGATACTTTATAACACCCATCTATAGAACAAACACCTATGTTCATCACACAAATGTTTGTCCTGGTAAGGAATCGTACCCTAAACTACAGCGCAGAAGGCAGAGCTAGTACCAACTGAGCTAACAGGCCATTCAAATTGTATTTCTGGGTTTCTTTAAAACTATCCAAAACCTTGGATTTTATTTTAAAAAAGAATTTACAAGCTACAAGGTGAAAATAATACTTTACCTTCATGTAAAGTAAATATTTGCAAGGTTTTGTCTTAAGTAATAATATAATAGAAAGCTAAACAGTAAGCGGTACCTCCTTCATTACGAATTTAGGAGCACTTTGGATATTGGACCGTAAGCCAGGTTTAGTACGAATTTTGCGTGACGTTTATGCTCGCTTGGGAAACTAAACAGTGTCTTTAATAGGAGCTATTGACGAAACGTCCATGCTTGAGCTGCTGATCTATGTCCTGAACAGAAAGTATAATACTTCAGGACGCAAATAAGCCATGTGAGACCAACATATATATTCGGGAGGGATATGTCAGCCCAGTTGGTAGTAGCTCTACCATCTGCCCTGTAGGTTGTCGATTCCCTTCTAGTACAAACATTTGTATGATAAACATAGGTATTTGTGCTATGTCTGGGTATCATAAATATGTATTTTAAAATGTAGTCTATGAGTCATCTTGTCACCATAATACAACCTATGCTTAGTTTGAGCCTAGATGGTATTTTATGGATAATGTCCTCTAAAAGTAAAGCGTGCGTGCCATTGGGTACATTTTATCCATCTATAGACCTTAAACACGCTTGCTAGAGTGACGCGTCTCTCGAAACTCGCACTATACAATTACGTTTAATTGTATTTAGGGATTGTGCTAGTGTTGATTATTCATGAATATAATTACGTGGATTAATCAAGCGCATGCTTGAACAAATTAATTTGTTGTATCATTTTCCTTCAAGTTATGGACTTTGATAGGTATAACGTTAACCCAGACAACCTACGATCTTAATTAAATCATAATCCTAAAGTATCAGAAACCTATGTATTTACATAAAATGTATATATTTATGTATCTTATTAGTCATTATCAGTTTATATCAGCTGAATGTTTGTGTTACATAGTTTGTCCACTAATAAATATTCATTTTATTTATAGCCTGATTATGTGACACTTGTCACTTGGGAGATGGGTATCGCATCCGTTAGAACTGGTGCGGCGACTGAATGTGCCGAGGACCTCAAAAGGTCTGGCATTATTATTATTATACATCTGTTAATCGCGACCAAGCATTGAATAGTCAAGTA
The DNA here is from genome assembly GCA_948098915.1 of Lampropteryx suffumata. Lineage (NCBI taxonomy): Eukaryota > Metazoa > Arthropoda > Insecta > Lepidoptera > Geometridae > Lampropteryx > Lampropteryx suffumata. Next base: position 8,222,978 of record OX402553.1, read on the forward strand.
CAAAACGCATCTTCTCCGTCATTTTTAAACATCAAAGTAGATTAATTTATTTACAGAAAACTTCATAATAATAAGCAATAATACAAAACACATGTGTAACAGTGAACTGTTTTAAGAATTTATAGATCCGCTTCCCCAAAGCACTGGTGACGTTGCCACATTACAAATAAAATACGCTGGGCAGATATTAGCCAGCTCTTGGGTCACGCGATAAACATGACCAAAACACTCAATGTGAAACAGTTGAGGATTGTTTAAATGGGTCTACAGATCCACTTCCCCAAAACACTGGTGACGTTGCCACGTTACAAATCAAATACCTAGGCCAAATATGAGCCAGCTCTTGGGACACGCGATAAACATGACAAAAACACTCATTATGAAACAGTTGAGGACTGTTAAGGAGGATCTCCAGATCCGCTTCCTTAAAACACTGGTGAAGTTGCCATGTTACAATACAGAGACGCTGGGCCAGCTCTTGGGTCACGCGATAAATATGGTAAAAACTTACTCTTTTATCTGCATTCCAATGTAGGAGAAGAAGTATATAATTGGCCAGTAAAATGCCCCCATCTGAGCCCATATGGGTTTGTTCTTGTACGGCATGTACTGCAGAAAAGGTTCCAATGCACTGAGCTCAATGTCTTGTGCTGTGTTCGTGTGAAGGTGATGTGACATCGAGTGGGAGATGCGCCAGTCACTGAAAAAAATACATCTGATATTGAAATTGAGAAAAATACTTGGGATCTAAGGTCCACTCGTTTTTGAATACGTTTTCTAAAAGTGTACCATAATTAGGCAAAAAAAAATTATCACACAAAACTTTTATCGACGACCTCTGTGGCGCAGTGGGCGAAGACTCATGAAGGATGCGGGTTTCTTCCCGCCGTGGGACTAATGTTTGTAAGTTCTGCAAATATTTGACTCTGTGTTTTTCTATGTAAAATATGAATGTACTTCCAAAAAAAACGTATAATATTTGATTGAAGTACATGAAGTACAATAATGAGCAATGACAGTATTATATTAAAAAAAAATTGCAAGCAAAGTATGTCACATTGATATACTTTGCTTGACCTTGCTTTTTTAAGACACAGTTATTCATACGCAAATCATATTCAAATCATTAACAAACAGAACGTCGTCAAAGATTCTTCGGTTTGATAAACAGAACTCACATCTTGAAATCTATTTTTTTTTATTAATTTAGCAAATTTTCAAATGTTTTATTAGTTATTCTGTTATTCGGGCGGAGCCTAATCCAACAAATCAAAAATCATTAAAATCGGTCTAGCTGTTATTGAGTTGTAAATTGTGTAACTAACACGATTTAGTTTTATAATATAGATGTATAAATGTCACTTCGAATATAACTATTACTTACGCATACGACAAGCCACTCAAATTAAACAGGTACATCCGCCAATTGTCAGACCTGTGGAAATAATTGTGCGCACATGTGGTCAAAGAACTCAAAGCAAGTCCATTGACTGCTGTCAGTACTACACCGAATATGATGTGATTACTCCAAGCCCAACAGCAAACAGGTGTGAGGACGAGAATCGCTATCAGTAAAGAATCAGTAATTAGATCACTTTTCCTTCTGACTTCTGGAGGTATATCTTTAATCTTTTCTGAAATTTTGAGCTTTAATGTTTTGTAGAAACCGTCCTCTTTGAAGGTGAACGGTTGGTTCCTTTGCACAGTTGCTGCTCTTATGAAATAATTTGGAAGCAAGGTTTCGGCTATTCCTTTTAGGTGGTGCGTTTCGAAGGCTTCTGTTATATCTGTCCCCTAAAAACAAAAGTATAAACTAAAGCCACAACATTAGTAATTTACTAACAATATCAAGTCAGATCAAGTAGGGTGTAAGAAACGTGTAATTAGAAACCAATTTTCTGATATAATTCTACTACAAGATGTTTTTACCTCATAACTGCATTTTATTTCAATAAAAATACCCAATTTATACAATTTTGTTTATTGCCCATTATATCACGATTATATCTTTTGGTCACACAGTAGGGAGCTTCATGAGGTCATTCAGGCCAGGTCAGTCACGAGGGTGTTGCTTTCCTTAGTAAAGCAACACCCTCGTGACTGACCTGACTGATATTCATGTAGATAGTTAGATATTCCTAAACTAGTTGGGAGTTGGGGTTCAGCCATGTATATCATATACACTTACAATCGCAAATATTTTTTTTTCTTTTTTCTCTCTATACCTATTCTTATCGCAGACCAAGCTAAAATGTATGCCTACCTACCTACTTAATACAATAAGTACGATAATTATTTATTAAGTTTGTGTGAGCCATGTTTCGAGGATGTACCTACTACTGACTAGTTTACTATTAAGTATAACCTACTAGCGACCCGCCCCGGCTTCGCACGGGTGTAATGCTGATACTAATTATACTACAGAATGGTAATGCCTACGAGATAGCCATATACTATCGCGGACTTTTTTGTAGACCTTTTGAGGGTGTACAATACTGTAGTACATTATTTTGATCTATCTCGTAGGGTTCAGACAGCGTTTGCAATGTATGACATTTATGACACCACATTGAAAACCTCAGTTTTTATCAACTACATTATGCATGTATTATACATATAAACCTCGCTCTTGAATCACTAAATCTATTAAAAACCGCATTAAAATCGGTTGCGTAGTTTTAAAGATCTAAGTATACATAGGGACAGACAGACAGCGGAAAGCGACTTTGTTTTATACTATATATATAATGACTTCACAAAAAATATTAAAGTACTAATATCGCTATTAAAAAAAAAGCTATTCAAATTATTGTAATAGTTACAGAGATTAACAAAGTTACGGATAAATATTGATAGATGGCGCTAGCGGCCACCCGCAGCTTTGCCCACCCCGTTTCCGTTCCCGTTGTTTTTCCGGGATAAAAAATAGCCTATATCCTAATTCAAGTTACTATCTATATTTATTTTAAGTTTCATCCAAATCGGTCCAGCAGTTCTTGAGTTATAAGTGGTGTAACTAACATGATTTTCTTATTTATATATAGATGTATTTTATGCCTTCTTAATGTACATGGTATGTTTACATATTTGCAGCATTTAATGGTTAAAATAATTTATTATTAATATTAGATATTAATAAATTTAATATAACAAAATAATTTTCGAAATAATAACGAAAAATATTTTGTGAGGATAGTGAGGATTTCTACGTGGAACTGATCCCCGATGAGTGCTGCTTGGAGACTGATGATGGAGACGACAGCGATAGTCTTTCAATTAATGGTCAGTCCCTCTGCTGACTAACAGAAGAACTAGCAATAGAGAAGGAAGACTTGAAACAAGCCCGGCTCGGTGCCAGCCGTTATGCACCTGCAACCGAACCGACACCGCATGTACTGATTCGTCTTTCTTGCGGGTCCTGTCATCAAGGTCGAGAGCTTACATTAAGGCTTACCTAAGTGCACGAAAGGAGCCTCTGAGGCGTACTTTAATCCATTTAACACACTGGCTAGATATAACCAGTGTTATTATTATTCATCTTCTCTTTGAAGTTTTCTTAGTCCTACTATTTTAACTAGCTCATCTTTGGCTACATTGTGTTCCTACTTTTTTGTAATTTGTATCGAATTACGTGGTAGCTAAATTATTGACATTTGTGATAATAAAAAACATTATAGCGACCGGAAAAGATTTATAAATTTAATTTTACTGGAGGCCAATTGTAAGGACACTCTGATATTCTTGATTATGAGAATGTCAGATTATCTATATAAATAAACATTAGAAGCAAAACTTGTTTTGTATAATGATACATTTCATAGAACCTTAATAGAAATGGAAACTTGATTTTACGCAGATTCTTCACACACTGCGAAAGTATTACTATTATCTTCCAAATACATCGTATATCCTCTAAATCTTTAGTACATCTTATGATAGAATTAAGGTAACTATCTAGATAGAAGATTATTATATCGGAGTAGGATGGTTAAAAATCTGACACAAACATTAAATCAATCGGAAGTAACGTCATGTTTATCTTCTTGAGTTGCGTAATAAAGAACTTTCATGTACGATATCAGCGCCTCTGCTTGACCAAAAAATAGCCGTCCGTTTCTAAAAGTTAAATTTTATATTAGACTAGCTGCTGCCCGTGGCTTTGCATGCGTGGTACCTCCATAAAATTAGCCTATGTGTTTCTCCAAGGTCCCAGCTATCTCTATTCCAAAATTCAAATCAAAATCGGTTCAGCGGTTTAGGCGTGAAAACGTAACAGATAGACAGAGTTACTTTTGCATTTATAATATTAGTAGGGATTTCTTACCAAAAGCCATCATTATGAATTTTCAGATCTCTAACTAAATGAGTTGCCCGAACAAACTTTAATCCCCTATTTGACCCCCTTCACGCTTGTTTTTTGAGTCAAAAATAGTCCTACGTTCTTCCCCGAATGCAATACATCTTCTAACAAATTTCATCAAGATCCGTTCAGCCGTTTAGCCGTGAAAACCTAACAAACAGACAGACAGAGACACTTGCATTTATAATATTAATATGGATCCGTGATCTCGCCTCCCACGAGCACGTGGTTCGTTTCATCTATGTACCTTAGTAAACTCGATCCATTGCGAGCCGCCAGGGTGTGAGCTCACAAAATCAGTCAAGTCATACAGACTGTCGTGCAATCTCCACAGACCTTCGGCCCCGTCTTGTATCTGCTTTCCTTTCAGCCATTGTTGAGGGCTTCTTAGTTCAGTGTTGCGGAGAAGAGGGTACTTTAGCTGAGGAAAACTCTTTTGGCGTTTGTCTGGATCAGGTGTCATCTTAAATGAATTAATAAAACCGTTAAGATATATTGAACGACAAAACGACGTCATTTTGCCTTGCGGACCAGTAGCTGCCAAGGGAAAATAAACGCAGCACCGGCAGATCACCTGTCAGATGGGATAAGTCATCGAATAGAGATATGACCTGAATGCTGTCAGCCAATGACGGAACTAGTAGCAAGGATAAGGGCTATTCTTATATACTTCAGATGGTAAATAAAAGCTGACGACATAATTTATACGTAGGTACCTAAACAAGTCACGGATCATCTACCTACATTTTAACCGGTTTGACGATTTAGGTTCTTCGTCATCTGTAGAATTATTCGATAAAAAATCCAATTTTTGCAAATCTGCAATCAATCAAAAATCCTTTTATTTCACCCATTTTATTTGTGCCTACATTTACATCTCAATAAAACATGAATGATACAATGGCCTCAATTCTGTTGGCACCAACCTAACTAATTTAGGCTAAAATTAGGTTTTGAACTGTCAAATTAACCTTTGGTATTCTGCTGCTACCAACTTATCCTAATTTAATTTTATCTAACTTAATTAAGCGTTCCTAATTAAGTTAGATGGTACCAACAGAATAGGTTTTACAAATGCTATGACTAACTAAATATATTTTAGACAATTCCTAATTTTAGAAATGAACCATCCGAATTGCCACCAGTATGTGTAAAGTGGTGGCTCATTGCATTTTGTACCTTATGTTATTGACTTAAATGTTTTCCAATGACTTTTCTATTATCGCCTATATAGACTATACTTACATTTAAAATTGAATTTCGTGTTCCTGCTAACTCATGCGCATCACATCACTTCTTCAGCAATCGAGTTGTTCACAATTGGAACATGCTACCGGAAACTAAAATAAGTGCTACGTCTGCATTTAAAAACCAGCTCAACAACTGGCTACGAAGTAATAAAAAAAGTGCATAATAAATTTACCAGACATAGTTTTAAACAAAGACTCAATCTCGACATTGGCCTTGATTCTGCAGTTTTGCCAGACTACTAAAATTAGCAAAAACACGAGCGTTTTATTTTTATCACAAAAAAAATTAATGAAACACTCTTAAATTACACTTTTTATATAAGTGCGCAGTGATTAAGCTCTTTTTAACCGACTTAAAAAAAAGGAGGTTCTCAATTAGTTTTTTTATATGTGTGTTCCCTCATAACTCCGTCATTTATGAACCAATTTTATTATTGTTTTTTTTAAATGAAAGGATGATCAATAAATTCCGATTGGCCCCATAGAAATTTAATCAAAATCGGTTCAGTAGTTTGGCTTTAAAATCAAAATAGCTGAACAAAACATGTTATCCAAGTAAACGAAATTTCGTGTTACATGTAAATGAAGTTGGTTTTCATTTAGTTTTTAACTTTTAGGTACTAATGTAAAGAGGTGTTGATTAAAATTGCATTAAAAACTAGAAAAAACAATTCAATAAAGAAACAAAATGACAATCTTATTTACATTTCATTATCTAAGTACTTATTTTAAAACTGTAATATTAAAATACTACTCTAATTTGGACTTTAGTGTAAGCGAAATAAGATCGTCTGTATTTTATTAAACTGTAGCTAGTCTGGCAAAATTACAGTATCACCGCTGTATGTCATAGATACATCAGTGAAATCTGCTCGTCTTTAATCAAATAAATATATAAACAATATACGAATGTTCATTGTTCAAGATCAACTACGATTACTGTTTTGTTCCGTATCTTGATCTGCTAAACAGACACTGCAAACCATGCCAAAATACATTGGCCAAGGGCGTGCGCGACCTGGCACAGTAAAGGCTTCCGATGTCATTAAGAATAATAAAATTCTAAATCAATTCAAACAATCATTTAGTGAACATATTTTTCACTCAAAACGGGATATGAACCATGATATATGAGTTTTTCTGCTTCCATATCGGGAAGCAGAAAAACTCATATATCATACGGCACAAAATTCAAAATTCAAAATTCAAAATAACTTTATTCATTACAATCACAAGGACCACTTTGAATCGTCTTCTTACATGCTAGTGAATCTAGGTGCCGGTTCCTCCTAACCCCAGTTCAAGAAGAATCCGGCAAGAAACTTGTCTGGTCTTAACACTTTTTTGTATGATCCTTGACAATTTTGTTACGGATGCCGAGTCGAGTTGGAGCAGATTCATCCCAAGCTTTTTTGTCTTCTAAATAATCAGATATTTTATAATATGCTTTAATAGACAGTTTATGTTTAATTACGTTTTTAAATTTGCCAATCGACAAATCTAACACGTCGCTTGGGACCTTGTTATAGAAGCGTACACATTGCCCTATAAAAGACTTATTAACTTTAGCGAGCCTAACAGTGGGAACAGCGAGTTTATCTTTATTTCTAGTGTTAATACTATGATTATCGCAATTTTTTTTGAATAAATGAACATTTTTGTGCACATACATTAAATTTTCGTATATATACTGACAAGGCACTGTCATAATATTAATTTCTTTAAACTTATCTCTAAGTGATTCTCTGGGGCCCATGTTATAAATTGCACGAACAGCCCTCTCCTGCCTCTTCACAGTTGCATGCGCCATGATCACGAGATAAACTCGTGAGATGAGTGAAAATTATGATCAACCCCATGATAGTTTTAGAGGTTAGTGTGGAACTTCCATATTTTTTACAGGTTTACAAGGTTTACAAATCTGGATGTTACTCATAATTTAGTAAAGCCGTGATAATTTTATCGTAATAATAAAATAATAGCTACTATTTTGAAGGTACTCCCAGGTACTCCCAAACAGGTTTAGCCGGTAGGGTGTCCTCCCTCCCCTCGACTTTATCAAAAATGATAATTTCAGAGCATAATATTTATCAAACGAATATATGTATCGAAAAACTGTTCAAAAAGCCTTTTAATATTTTCAAAAGATAATTATATTCAATGATATGTCAAACGACGTGACAGTTAAATAAAAAAAAAAACGACTGTAGAATAGCCTTACTGTAGAAAGAAAGAAAGAATGAAATTAAATGTTTTTATTTGACCCAGCACCTCACTTATATGATTAAAAAAAAACTCAAAACTAAGTAGGTACCTAGATTGTTGTGTGAAGCAAATAGGTCCCCGTCTCAGCATGATGCTGTGCCGAATCAATGGAGGGTCGGGGCTGATTTTCGGACTGACTTATGTTATGAGAAACTACTGAGAGTGGATTTGTTTTATATGGCGGATTTACACAAAAAAAGAAACAAATGGAGTAAGAAAAAGAATAAACAATTCAACATTAGTCGCATATGATGTGTAAAATCTCTGACATCTCAGGAAATTGGGTCATTGATCAAATCAAATAGCACGCGCTTCCTCGGCTTCCTGTTACACAATTCAGTCCCTTTTCAGGAAATAACTCCCACAGATTACAGGAAAGCGAGAGGTTATATGTTACACAAAGAAATAACCTAAATGTCAAAAAAAATATTTACAAAATGAGTTTTTATTTTATAACTTTGTTAGGAATACTGATAACTATTTCATCACGATTAGGATAATAGTTCACCAGCAAGAGCATTGATTATGGGGGAACAGAGAAACAGACAAACATGGCGAAACTTTAAGGATTTTTTGTGGAATTCGGACTCCTAAAGTCAGACGTCAATGAATAATAAAACCCGCTCATTATGTACGTAAGTAAAAAATAAATCATTGTCTATGTCGGTCATGTACCTTTCATAACCGGTCTGGACATACGTAAGCCGAATTCCTGCGTTCCGTAGGAATTAGCCTAAGATCCGAATCTTAGGCTAACGACGTATAGGGTCATATAGGGTCAAGGAGGCAAAGGTGGCTCAGTCGGACACAGTGGCTCATTCATGTTCCGTGTTGTTTCACCCGAAAGAAGCGCTTGATATTGCTCTTCATGGCACACAATACAAGCGTGTGAACCCCAAACACATTCTTTCTAACCAGTCGGTCGGCAGGTCAAGCGCCGTACGGCGGTGTTATGGCGTTTGTTTGTTTTCGTGCCCACAAAATTACTTTTTGAGGTGAGTTTGTTTTGTTTTCATACTTCAGGTTCTGATAATTTGTATTGCCTTTTATATTTGCCAATTAGTTGGTACTATAGTATTCTCATTCATGTAGTTGTTTAGCCTATTTATTATTTGACTCGAATGCTGTGATCAAATATTTTCAAAATGGCGTAACACAGTGGCTCAATTTTTAGAAGTACACAGTGACTCAGAGTCACTGTGAACCACTTATTTTTGATTCCTAATAAGTAATGTTTTTTTAATAACCAAATATTAGACAATACTTTTGATCGGTACTCAATGACTTAAATTTTTCATTTTTTTTTAAGAATTTTATCATTTTTCAAGACTATGATAGTACAAGAAAAGAATGCGACTAAAAGAAGAAATGAGACAAAGAAAAGAAAAATTTCACACACAATACTAGATAGCGACGATGAAATTGAAAAGCACGATTAAGTTGTATTAGCAGATTCTGATGATGACACTGGTTGGCTGGAATCAGCACAAGATGAGATGGTTATAACGGAGAAAGACTTAACAAATCCTATACCAAATTCACCCAAGAATGGAGAATATGTTATAGTGGAACTAACAACAAAGAAACAGCGATCTTAGTACATTGGGAAGGTATTAGAAGAAATAAATAGCGACCTGGAATACTACATATCATTTTTAAAACGCAAGCCAGGCACTGAAAAGTTCCTTATGCCTAATAAGCCAGATCTTTGGCTTGTAAGGGAGGTCGCGTTATGCATCTCTTAGTAAAAATTATAATTAGAATAAGATCTTTATTTAAATGTGTAGTAACTGTTGATCTCTATAATAAATAGCTTTGTAAGAACCAAATGTGAACTGATTAGAGGTTAAAAATAACTTAATTTTAGATTTTATAAAAGGAATATAACTGTTTTTGATATTTTTAATAAACAAATTGAATTAATAATCTTTAATTTACTTCTCCTATTGACTCACTGTGTACTACTAGGGTCACTGTGTTCTACGGGGTTGAGTCACTGTGTACACCTAGGTGTACACAGTGGCTCAGTTCTCGATGTTTAGTTTTTGCCCTCTTATTTTATTTTAGTAATATTTAGTATAATTATAATAATGCAGTATTAAACTATAATACCTACCTAACAATCCATGCATGTTTCAAATAAATCCAATAATAATTTTCAGAAATTTAAGCCATTTCAAAAAACCGAGCAACTGTTGTCTCCTTGACCCTATGTGTTCTGCTTCCCGATATTTCACACAGTTGCATGCGTCATGATCACGAGATAAACTGAAGTCTTTGCGGGTGGGTCAGAAGAACTCATATATCATGCTAAATATCCCGTTTTAAGTGAAAATTATGTTCAAAACCATGATAGTTTTAGACATACACTTCGTTAAGCTAACGTATATGTAAAACAAAATGCAATAAATCCTAACAAATGGAAGCCGTAAATTTTAATCTCATTCGTAAAGTCTTCTCTAAAAAAAAATTGTTATTCATTTTCTCAGAAGTAAGTGTTACAACACGGGAAATAATATTTATTATTATACTATAAATTAAGCTGAAGTGGCAGTGGGCTGGCCATATCTGCAGAAGAACTGATAACCGTTGGGGTAAACGAGTTCTTGAGTGGAGACCGCAGCTCGGCAAACGTAGTGTAGGACGCCCTCCGGCAAGGTGGAGTGACGATCTGCGAAAAGCTGCCGGTAGAAGCTGGATGCGTCGAACTGAAGACAGGGCGCAATGGCGCTTATTAGGGGAGGCCTATGTCCAGCAGTAGACTGCTATGGGCTGATGATGATGATGATGATGATGATGATGATGATGATGTTGATGATTATACTATAATACTTACTATGTAACGAATTAATGCATGATTGAATGAATGAATGAATGAATCGTTAACTATACTAAGGTACTAACTATTTACCATACTTAGTTAACCATATACAATATGCCTGAACTAGAAGAACCTGTGTCTTAGGCAAAAAAGGGTTATGTAATAAGGGATAATATATATTAACTTTAAGCAACAAAAAAAAATCTTACATTATTTGTACTAGCTGCCCGCGTAGTCTATGTTTTCCAAAGATACATTCTAACCAAATTGTCTCAAATCAATCCGTTTACCTGTTTAAAAGGTATCAAAGTACCAGACATAAAGAAATATGTGCGAACCGTGAATTCGAGCGGCAACTATCGGACCGCGGATCAAACTCTGATAACCCTGATAAAGATTCTCTAGATGCGATTCATCTGTTAAAACAGTGTCATTGCCTCCATCGACAAAATAATATGTAAGTTAAGACAGTGTTTATCAATATTAAAAAAAAAATATATTAGTATGGAGTATGGTCTTGGATTCACAAGGCCCACAATTATTGTTAGTGTAACTCGTGTAATAGGTATTAAAAATAATACATACAAACATACATAATTGATTCAGGCGTGACTTTGCGGAAATCCATTACAAAACATTAAACAGATGGACAAATATTTAGTACAATTCCGCTAATCTATTCCTAAAGAGTTACCTCTAAAAGAAATTCGACACGTGTTTCGCCTCTCCATAAGGCATCCTCAGGAACACTTGACTCACTCCGCACCCCGACGAAAAAACACTCTGCTCTGCAGACTTGTTGCTTCGACCAACGTCAGAATGAGACTGGGCCATTCGCGCTCCAACTTTACTATTTATACACTCAGTCAGACCGGACCACCACGCCACCCGTATGAATCAGCGCCAGCCGTTGTAAACAAACGTAATAGCGGTGATCTTGGAAAACTTGTATTTAATTCGTTCAACAGTGTAAAATCTAATGAATTATGTCTTGTTATTTCTAAAGTTTCTAGTACAGTCATTCTAAAACCTTTTTCGCAGGTATGTAAAATTTCAAAAGTTTTATTATTACTCAATGAATGTCCTGAATCTATCAAATGTTTGGCAAAATGAGACCTTTATGGACATTTATTTCTATATTATTCTATTAGCTATTCTATAGCTATTTAAGGACCGTTTAAAATGATCTATATATCGATAGCTCAACTGATCCAAATCACTGCCAGAGGGCGGCGTTCTCAAGACACTGACAGCGTTGCCACGTTGAACGGCAATGCTAATACGCCGAGCCAGAATAATATTGATATCATAGTATTAATACTAGAAATATAGATGAACTCGCTGTTTCCACCTATAATATCGATCTTCAATAAATCTCTTTAGGGTACGCTTCTATAACAAGGTCCCAAGCAACGTGTGAGATTTGTCGATTGGCAAATTTAAAAACTTAATAAAAATAATCTGTGTCTTAAAGCATATTGGTATTAATCTGCTCCAACTCGACTCGGCATCCGTAACAATATTGGCAAGGATTATACAAAAAAGAGTTAAGACTAGACCAGTATCTTTCCGGATTCTTCTTGAACTGGGGTAAGAAGGAACCAGTACCTGGATTCACTAGCATGTAAGAAGATGATTCAATGTGGGTTTTGTGATATGATTAAATAAAAAATGTTGTGACTATTAATAAGAAGCTTTGTTGTTGAATAATTTCCATATGATAATCATTTATGCAGTGACCTTGCAAGTAATTACAGCATTTTTTTTGCAATCCGGAAACAAGGTTAAGTGCTTTCAGACTTGTTTTATTTATGTATACATAGTTAATTTTAAGCACCTTTTTATTAATATATTACACGTACCATAATAATTTTATTTTTACGTAAGTAAACTATTTGTTTTATTTATATAATTACTAGGTATTTCCCGTGGCTTCGCGTGCGTGGTAACATAAAGAGTAGCCTTTGTCCTTCTCCATGGTCCCAATTATCTCTATCTCTATCTCTAAATTCATCAAAATCGGTTCAGTGGTTAAGGTGTGAAAACGTGACAGGCAGAAAGACATACAGTTACATTCATAATATTATAGTGGGGATTTTTTTTCCTTTTAGATTTTTAATAAACCTAAATCTATACCTAAGTATACTAGTCAAGTAATAACCATACCTAGGTTTTAAGACAATATCTTTATTAAGGTTTTAAGATATCTAAAATATAGAAAATACTTTATTGTACAAGATAAATACATTCAAAAATAAAAATGTTTTGCTAGTCGGTAGTATAATGGGCGGTCTTATCGCTATGGAGAGATCTCTGCCAGACAGCCTTGGGATTAATTGAACTAAATGTAACTGTAAAAGGGTGATGATGATAATAATAATAAGTGATTAATAATGAAAATAATATATAACTAACTAATAAAAGTAATGTGACATAAGTACTTAGCAATATATATAGCCTGAAATTGAAAATCATATTATTTTGAAATACCTACCAAAATAACAGGAAGCAATGTTACTTGAGTATAAAGGCCTATTTAACTTTATACTTATTGTAAGTGATTCAGCTGCTGCAGTTTTAAAGGAAAACTTATTAAAGTTGTTGCTGTCCTATTCTTATTACACTAAAATAAAAGGGACAGTAAGTATAACTCATTTAGTTTTAGAAAATGCAACATCTAAAGAATCACTAAAAGATCAATATTCTGTGGTTTTGTCGATTGTCGGTCTGACTCAAATTAAATGGCGTCGTAAAGGACGAAGGATCTCATTTGTTTGCACCAAAGTTATAATTAAGGTAATATTAACATTAAAAAGGTGGTCGAATATTTACTAACACTTTGCATGGCTTTTCAATTGCGGCGGGATCTTCTAAAATATGTACTTATAAAAATCTTGTGTCACAGTTTTCTTGTTTATACTCATCCGAAACGGCTTGACCGATTTTGAAATTCTATATGTATATTGAGTAGGTCTGAGATTAGGTTTATAACTAATTTTTATATCTTCTTCTAATATATAAAAATCTTGTGTTACAATTTACGTGTTTATTCTCCTCCGAAACGACTTGACCGATTTTGATGAAATTTTATATGTAAGTTAAGTTGGTCTAAGAATAGGTTTATACCAAATTTTTATACCCCTAAATATTAAGGGTGGCTCACCCCAAAAAAATGGACACCCAGAAAGCGAGGCACACTGGTTGATGCCCGGTATGTAAAACGTTACCTTCCATGCTAGTTATAAAACTATGTTACGGCAAGGTAATGCCTCACACCCCTTTTAGGACTAATCTGAGCAATTACTTAGATATTACAGGACTTATAATTATAGACACACTTATAGTATCTTACTATAAGATACTATAAGTGTTCTCATAGTCAAATTGATATAGGAACTCCTCTATATCTATGCCATAGTCGTATCTAGTTTTATCTTTAGGAGTAATAGTTTTGCTAATACGGTTATATAAAAATGGAGCTAAATATGTTGCAAAACCTTGGGCAAAAGTAACCTTGGGGGTCGTCCTACGCTTCGTTTTCCTGTCCTTAGTCGCCATTCGAAAACTTTTATTCCCTAACGGTTATCAGTTCTGGCCTGCCTATTGCCACTTCAACTTGCAAATTTTGAGTGCTAGTGCTCGTTGTGGATTTTATATTTTTAAATAACACTACTCAATTTACTAAACATAACGTGATTGACTAAGAATTGACTAATCTAAGAAAATCAAATCAAGATTACAATATCAAATTTTAAAACTTATTTTAAAATTGAAATTTTAGAATTTAAGTACTCTAATTTAGACTTTGGTTTAAGCGAAATAAGATCGTTCGTATTTATGAAATTTTAGCTGGTTCAGCAAAATAACAGAACAACCATTGTTTTTATTGATCATTAAACTAAATCAAAAATATTTAAAGAAATGTACAGAATAATATAATATACATATGTAATAGTCAAGCTATCTAAGGACCGTTTTAAACTATCTATAGATAGCTCAATTGATCCAGATCACTGCCAGATGGCAGCGTTCCCAAGACACTGGCGGCATTTCCACGTTGAATGGCAATGCTGATACGCTGAGCCACAAAGGAGCCAGCTCTTGGGACAGCTATTTTGTCAATGCATTGAATTATCAATCCGGTAAAAAAGTACTTACAATCTTAATTATCTATATCTATAGTTATCAATAGTCAGATTAAAAAATAAATAAATTCAGTATAGGTACGCAAATCTGTAAAATTTTTAAAATAAAACGTCTAGGGCTATCAATTTTTATATATATAAACAATAAATAACCCTGGACATTTCACACAGCATCATCTGGCCCCAAAGTAGGTAAGCAGAGTTTGTGTTAAGGGTACCACATGACTAATACACAATCTTCAGTGCGTGTGTTTGTAATTAAACTCTTCCTAAACGGCTGGACCGATTTTAATGAAATTACAAAGATTGGTTTAGATTTTTAATTAGATTACCTATATTTTTTTCTTTTTAAAACGCGCTGACGAAGTCGCGGAAGGGAGAGCTAGTACACTTGTAATTTTCTTGTTACGCCAGCATATTTCAAAAAAATATTCTGCCTATACTAAAGTCCATATTTGAGTAACATTTGTAAATGACAGTTTTAAAATAAGAATAAAAAAACGCGTAAGAATTGTAATTTTGTTCTTTTATTAATTCAATCTTCCTAGAATTCTTCGCAGTTCTAATTAACGTCTTTACGCGTTAACTAATTTGAATTGAATTGAAGGGAAGTAATTTAAAAATGATACACTAATTTAGACTATTGTGCAAACTATATTTTGTTTATCGTTCGAGTATTCAAAATTTTTGTGAATTCGGCAAAACTAGACAATAAGGATCATTATCACTTCTTATATAAATAACTAGGTATCCTATAAATAGGTTATAGGTTCAGGTAAATAGTTACTACACTTATTAATATTATAACTACGGTTTCGTTTCAATAAAACATAATGGGAACACAGAAATCCATTCACTAGGGCCATGCTGATAAGTCTACAAAAAAGGGTCATTCACATCGAAAACAAAACCTATCAATATCAAATAAATAATGATACGCGACTGATAAATAGTTCTAAAATATTAGTCATATATTACCTTTGATGTTACTTTTGTTTTGTGTAGAAATCCAAACACATGTATAAATTGTTGTTTTAAAAAAACAAACTTGTTTAAAACTTTAAATAGATTTTATGCGTCCATTTCTCGGCACCGATTGGCCCTGACTGATTGGCTGCGCGCGAGTTTTTGTATTGTACCTTTTTGCACATAACTACTATGAATTTGCCAGCGCAGCGTTGGTAATAATTGGTATAATGCGTTAGGGCATCAAGTTCTTACGCTTGTTAACCTTCTTTATTCATTTATGGTGTTTGTCATATTAAAAAGCCTAGAACAGGCTATAATCCGATATCGTAAAACTTATTTAAAAGTAGAACCCTAATAAATTAGGCATAAGCGTGTCGAAGGCACGGTGAAGTCTTCTAAAGTTAGTAGAGATAAGACTGACTAGAAGTGGTCAGGTGGTTTTTATAAGGCTTACAAATCAGTCTGTTACTCAATATGTAATGAAGCATTATTAGCTTTAATAATAATCCTTGTAATTTCATAATATATTCAACTATTTTAAAAACACTTCCGGTATCCTCAAACAATGTATTAGACAGATCCTGTCTCTCTGTCTAGTTTTACTAACTACTAAAGATAGACAAACAGACAGACAGTCAGACACATAGCGAAACTACAAAGGTTTCTTTTGGACTTCGGAACTTCGGAAATAGCATACACTTTGCGAACCTCTGCAACTTCTGTGCTCCTGGTACTTTTGAGTCACAGTCATAGTCAAATTGAAAACTGAACTGCGGGTAATAAATAAATTGAAGTCAGAATCACAATTTCCTGTATTTTTTCTTTAGGTACCAATTTACTAGTTAGGATTACTCGAAACACAAAAACCTGTAATTTTCCTCTTTCACCGCTCAATCCCCGCAGCACAGTATCTTGATGAAGTCAGTACAATTGAGATTTACAGCCTCACCATATTGGATTTGTCCTATTCCCAGAAGGTATAACAGTAAAGTTTCACTGCAGGATGGCGATTAAGGTTTTCGCTGCTCGTGATATTAA
The DNA here is from genome assembly GCA_948098915.1 of Lampropteryx suffumata. NCBI lineage: Eukaryota > Metazoa > Arthropoda > Insecta > Lepidoptera > Geometridae > Lampropteryx > Lampropteryx suffumata. The sequence goes on from OX402553.1 coordinate 8,239,826, forward strand.
ATTCGTTGAAGCTTGATTTAATCTTGTAAAATAAGAATAAATTATATGATTAGCAACATGCAGCCTTAGATGAGCTAAGGCAGCTGTATGTCGTTCATATTTCGGATGTTCTAGGAGTTATTGAATTAATACCTATTGGTGGACAATGCACATAACACCATCCAGCCCAAAACTAAGTGTTGCTTGTATTATGGCGACCTGACAACTGAAATAGTTATGATTTATTAGACACATTTAAAAGCGCAGAAGGTAGAGCTAATTAACTGAGATATTATTCCAGTCAGATATTATTTGTTTAATCTAACCTTGGGGTCGCAAGAAAATTCTTCGTTACCTACGTCAATTATAATCAAAATATACTAAATCAATAATGCATGCTTGACTAGCATTAGCCAGACACGCACGTATTTCTCGGACACACAATTCACCCACTGTAGTTTTAGGTAGTGCGATAGAGTTCAATTTGTATTGAAAGCTAGTTTGAAGTGACACGGTGGATGCATGTTTCTAGGGAACGTTGGTAGTCAATTCGTTTGCACAACCCCGCTGAAACATTGATGTTGGCTGGGATCGAGTTTCTATTTGCTTGCGAAGCTATACCTACATTAAACGCGTTCACTTAAAAATCTGCGTGAAATGTTTTTTGTAGGCATATGTAGGTATGTAGGTATATAAAATGAACATCAACTTCAAAAATTATGCTTTGATGTTTCATTCCCTAGTCGTAAGCTTTTGTATGGAAAAGATGACTTTTTTACCGCTATTTAGATATCTCCTCGTTATTTGAAGAAATAATAGTTATAAAAGAAATGTAGTATGTATTTTCGTATGTAATGATTAAAACATTACCCATTAAACTTTTTTCATATATTTTTATTCTTACCGTGTGTGTGTACCGGGTGTTATACAGTATTATATATATAAAAAATATGTAAGTATTTTATCCGTCATTTGGTTCCAATAGTAAAAGCTATGCTTAGTTTGGGGCTAGATGGTGTTGTTTCAAAATTGACCACCAATATTGTTTATATATTTGCGTTCCTTACACACAGTTAAACAGTTCTAAAAGTGAAATAAACAACCTTACCTACTCTGTATTAAGTAGGTATGGTTATCAACTATTAATTCAATAAAACTTTATTGATCTAATACGAAAAGGTTTTAATATTCTTGTTTTACAGAAAATTTTGTATTTTACCTTTTATTAAATGTGTTTTACTAAGTAGGTTCATGATAGAAATCGTGAACGTTGTGTACTACAGTTGCTGCTGTCACGCACTTAGGCGTCATGGAAGATCAGCGTCGCGTTGGCGTATACGTCACTGTGTAATTATGCTGGGTGGTGTCCTTTTTTGCTTTAAAAGTTTATTTAGTAACCTCATGAGTTTAACTTTTTCTGGAGCAAAATATACGTATTATTATTATAGTAAACTAAATAGCATTTTGATCTTGGAAATAAGTGTAAAATAAAGGAATAAAAGCAGCAGTTTTTCACTTAAGCTGTGGCGCCGTAAATCCATTGAAGTTCGTGGAAATTAAGTACACTTTTGTTGTTCAGGTTTCTGCCTCTGAAATTTAAACGAAAGAATTTTCGGTCGCAAGAATTGCAGCAATAAAACGCCTGTTAAAGCATAATAGCAATAACACCTGAGAGAGATTAAAGTGAAATATTGAGTTGGATTTCTTTCCAGAAGTGATTGATGACTAATATTAATAAATTTGCCAAGCGTTTGTGACCACGCAGTCTTCCGAAGTCAGTAAAGATAAGAATGATTAGTGGTCCAATTCAATACCATTTAATTAGCAACAAAAATATAAGGTATATTATTTTTAACGAAGTTACATAATTATGTTGTTGCTCAAAATCTACAGAAACCTTACTAGCCGAGGTAATTTTCCTTGAAATTTAATCATGTATCCAATTATTTTTAAAACGTTTCGAGTTTCTCCAAAGAGCGGTGACACTGATCTCAACGAAAACTTATCTTTTCTATGCTTAATATTTATCAAACGAATGTCTGAATCGAAAAACTGTTTAAGAAACCTTATAGTATATTTAAAAGATGAGATAGTAAAATATGAAAAAATACAAAACAACCCCATTTTACACGTGGCGGAGGTACGCATACGCAGGTACGCATTCTACTTCATAGTAAGGACTACCGTGCAAAATTTTATAACTATAAAACTATTAGCATGTGAACAAGAGTTGTTAGGGGCGGACAGACAGAAAGACGGACATAGAGAACCTACCCTCAAAAGCTGTGAAAAAATTTCCATTGCCACTATTTCCAATACCATTGATAAGACAACAAATATTGTAACGCGTGTGTGATGAACTTAACCGAATCTTTTACGGTCTTAGTAACTTCTGTCAAATATTAAATATGATTATTTGGAATTTTGGAACATAACAAAATGTATAAAAACAATTTGAAAACGATGACACATACAGAAGTACAACTGTATCGCAAGTAAAAGTATCAAAATTCGTACGCATAAAAACCTTGGACATCTTCTACTTCATAGTAAGGACTACCGTGCAAAATTTTATAACGATAAAACTATTAGCATGTGAACAAGAGTTGTTAGGGGTGGACAGACAGAAAGACGGACATAGGGAACCTACCCTCAAAAGCTGTGAAAAAAATTCCATTGCCACTATTTCCAATACCATTGATGAGACAACAAATATTGTAACGCGTGTGTGATGAACTTAACCGAATCTTTTACGGTCTTAGTAACTTCTGTCAAATATCAAATATGATTATTTGGAATTTTGGAACATAACAAAAAGTATAAAAACAATTTGAAAACGATGACACATACAGAAGTACAACTGTATCGCAAGTAAAAGTATCAAAATTCAATCACTGTTTAAAATAGTGCCATCTATTTTTGTAACATGGTAACATTATAGTGTCAGGCAGTGTTCAAGTAATGAGGCGTTTATATGTAAGGCCTTTATTTGATTAACAATTTTCAACGACATGCACGAAAATAAGCAGGTACCTAAAGCTTAGATTAATTATCGTAAGAGTAAGGAATTTGGAATAGATGTTACACATTGACTATAGGTATAGGTATGCACCTGCAACCGAACCGACACCGCATCTACTGATTTGTCTTTCCTGCGGGTCCTGTCGGCAAGGTCGAGAGCTTACATTAAGGCTTACCTAAGTGCACGAAAGGTGCCTCTGAGGCGCACTTTAATCCTTTCACCACACTGGTTAGAAATAACTAGTGACACAATAAGAAGAAGAATAGATAAGTAGCTTTGAAGTTTAAAAACCTATTGAAAACAGTTTTGTATGTGGTCACTTGCAAATCGAGCGTCAGCCCTAGTTCAAGAAAGTATTTGCCATTATCTGCCTTATACTACTTGTTCAATCGTCAGTCAAAAAAACATCGGGGAAGCAACTGAATTATTGTAGTCATTAATATTCATTATTACTATGCTCTCCCAGTTTTTGTCGTTCCTTTCGCTCATAATAAGGAGCCGTGAGTCGACAAAAAATACAAGAAAAAACTCGAGAGAAGTTTCTCGTTTTAACTTAGTAGGTTTCAAACTTGGACGCAAAAGGAGGAATTTAATTACCTTCCTATGTTTTATAAAGATTTTCGATGGTGTTTTTTCATGAGATATTCTTTCAACTACTTATTTTAACGTGGCGATGTCACCAGCGTCTTCGTGACGCTGCTCTTTGGCAGTGATTTGGATCATTTGAGCTGTTTATAGATCGTTTTAAGCGATCCTTAGATATCCCAGCTGTTTCACGTGTATTTTATATTACTCTGTACATTTTTGTAATTATTTTTAATGTACTGAATTATACAATATTACTATACAATAATATATATATTACATGTGCAACAGTTGAGCTACCTGTAAATCGTTTTAATCGGTTCTTAGATAGCTTAACTGTTTCATATGTATTTTATCTTTTTCCTATAGAACATTTTAAATAAACATACCTCTTTACCTAGCTGATACTTGTATGTAAGTACCTTTCTAAATACATTGGAATAAGTCCTAGCGCGCATAACGGAATCATTCGTAGTGAAATTATCCCCGCTAATTCTTCATCTTCTTTTTTGTTAATAGCCTGTGACATACTAATGTCAATTCTGCCAGTATCAAGTGTTTATAGTCTATAGTCAGATTGTTTGATATTAGAGTCTTAGTCGATGGTCAATTGTCAATTCTAAACGTCACGCGGAATGGCGTCTAGAATTTTCTTGGGATTCTCGTCGTTCAAATCACATTGCACAACAATACACATATAATTCAATTATCCATAACCTATGCTTAATATGCGTTATTTCCTAATTTAAACATAGTCGGCCTTAGTTACTTAAAAACGTCAACTTCTGTCAAAAGTATAACACTGTTTAAAATAGTACCCTTTTCGTATCCCTTTTTGTAAGATAGTGACAAAGAGTGACGGGGCGAATCTTAAGCAGTTTTTAGGCTGTTCAAGTTGAAAGGCGTTGAGAGTTGAGAAAGCATATTCATTTGTGTGTTCTGTAAAATTACTATTTTAAATTAAATTAAAAAAATATTTAATTAAACGTGGGTATGTAGTTATGTATTTTTATTTATCTATGCTAGTACCTACCTAGGTAACTCATCTAGTAAGTAAGGACTTATGTACCTAGCTAATATTTTGCAACACGTATCTTACCTACCTATTATAGGTATAATGAATTTGTATCGAAAACCTTTCCACTTCTATTTTAATGAATTCCCAAAATTAAATTAAATTTCCTGTACACGAACAGTAAGGCCCATATTCCATCAAAAATATGAAGGGGCGGAATGAAGTGGAGACTTCTATAGTTATACAATCAGTCAAAGTCATAGACAACAATTTTTTTTTCAAAATACATTGCTTAAGGATTCTTCGCTGCCATTTTGTGAACATAGTTCTAATATATTAATTCGTTTTACTCAAGTTATTGCATATTTTATTGGAATAATTTAATTATAGATGATTGAATTATAGGTGTATTGTTTTATTGTGATTTGTACATTCAGTGATGACTTCTAGAATAGACAAATGACGATCGACTACGTCTTTGTGACGATATTATAAAAAAGCAAAACCACTTGACATTGGCAAAATTAAGACAAATGCCATAGTAGAAAGAAGAAGAAAAATATAGATAGATAGATAGATAGATAGATAAACACTTTATTGTACACAAGAGAACATACAAAAAAAAATATTAGCAGTATAAATTATTGTTTATTTAAATATATTGTTTAAAAATAATTTGCTAAGTAGTATTCAATTAGTTTTTTTGATAGATTTACTTTAGTTTTATTAAATGTATCAATAAATTATCTTTCCCAATGAGGCATGGAACTTCTAATATAAAAATAAAAAAAATAATGTCAAAATTAAATAAAAATGACATAAAATATATATATTAAAATACTTATGAATAAAACGATAAGAAGTTAGAAGTTACATATGTTGATAATAGTATGAAGTAATAATCACAGCATTTAACTATGCGTAGAATTTTTTTAGCAGGCTGGTCCCAGTCCTCATGGTCAAATCAGGACATGGTCATATTTTACCTCAGTCAACTTATTCAGTATGTATAAAAACTGCAAGCCACGGGCATAGTCCTATATATATAGGACTAGCTGCTGCTGCTGCCCCATCTATCTTTATACCAAAATTCATCAAATTCGGTTAAGTGGTTTAGGCGTGAAAACGTAACAAACAGACGTTACCTTCGCATTTATAATATTAGTAGGGATTAGGTTAGATTTCTTAGTGTGAACTTAGCTGAGCTCTTTTTCACTAGACTTACTATGGGCCTAAAAACGGGCAAAATTACCTTCAGACCCTTAAAATGTTGACACAGGAAAGGTGATTCACTCCAGTCCATTAGGGGCACCCAAAATGGTGATTATATAAACTTATTTGTATTACTTAATTTAAAATTCTAATTTAACGAAAACTTTCCGCCGAGCCTCTAATTTGGCGTAAGGTTCTTTGCTGACTCGTGATTTTGCATAGGAAAATAGCAAGAAGTCCATTCAAAACTGTTTTTTAACCGACTTAAAAAATGGAGGTGGTTCTCAATTAGGTTGTATTTTTCAGTTTGTTACAAAAAATGTTTCATGAATGGATGATGATTTCATATAGAAATTAAATATTCATCGGTAGCTTGTATCTGACACAAAACTCAAAAGTGTCCACGTTTGCGCCCTGCCTTCAATGATCAGCGCGATACGAAATGTGCTTAACATCATGTTATTTTGGCATTGACGTTTAAATTATCGCGATCAGCCCCATGGCCAGGGTCGGTTTTGTTAACAGAAAAGACCCATGTGCATGTGAAGTTTAAGGGGCAGTGTATTTGTAACTTGTACTTATAATAACATACCTATATTACTTTTTAACAATTTAGTTCGAACCGTCGAAATTGTTGATCGTCTCGTGACTTTTCCTTTCTTTTCCCTCCTTTTTCAGAATATTCACGTTATCTTCTATGTTTTAGTTTTACTAAGTAGTCGAAACTTTACTGGATGATGTAATACTAGCTGTTGCTCGCGACTTCGTCCGCATTTTTTTTTAAGTAACTGTGGCTTAAGTCCTTCCTCAGGCTGCTTTTTATCTCCTTACCAAATTTTATTGATATGTTTCAAACCAATCTCACCCACCACCCATTAAAAAACCACCATTCACACCCCATTTTACCTCTTTGTAAGGCTTATTTTTAAAAATCCCGAAACACTTTCCGTTTGTTTGGTATTTTATTTATTCATATCAAGTTTCAAGCAAATCGCACCACGAGTTAAAAAGGTTCATACATTCGTTTTCACCCCTTTTCTCTTAGAGGTTGAATTTCAAAAAAAGCGGCCAAGTACGAGTCGGACTCTCCCATGAAGGGTTTCGTAGCAGCAAGTAACATAATATAAAAGTTCTTGGAGTTCTAAACTAAAAAGACAACCGACTTTATGTATATCAAATATATCATCGATGTATACAATTTTTAGATATTTGTTGAATTTTTAAAAACCGTTAGACCGATGTCGATAAAATTTAAATAGGACCAGGGAAGTATACCCTTTGAAACAAAAAAATCATTTTCCAAATCATTGAGTAATAGGTGAACAAACATAAAAAAAAATAAGATTTCGATGAATTGAGAACCTCGAAGAACTTTGAAGTCGGTTAAAAGCCCGTGTTTTTCAAAATGTATACCTGAGCATGCACCTAAAAAGGACATAAGTAGAAGCAAGCCATGAAGCTTGGTAGTTTCCGCATGGGCACATTAAGTTAACCTATTACTTTGGGTTGAAGTAATATTGCCATTTATTAAGCCATCCTTCGGGAAGCCAACCGACATTGTACTAAAGGGTCAGCCTGTTTAAATAAATAAGTTAACAATGCTGGACATTTCACATATGATCATCTAGTCCCAAAGTAAGAAAAGCTTGAGAACCATAAGACTGATATACTAATTAAAATAAACACTTAAAAAACACCCAGAACCGAGACAAATATTGACAGACCATACAAACATTAGTCCCGTGGCGAGAATAGAACCCGCGACCTTCTGCATCTCAAACGCGACTGCCCACTTCGTGACTGAGGTCGTCATAATTTCATCACTAATTTTAAATATTTAAAGTTAATTTCTCTAAAGCTAATCTACTCTAATACATTTCTAGTTTATGTAAAAAGCAGCAATCTTTTGTTGCACAAATTAATAAAGCTAAAATCTCTTATCAAAACTAATAAAACACAGAGACACACAGAGCCACAGAGGTCATCATTAACCTCTGTGTCACTGATTCATTTGTACATTTTTGTAAATTTTTATATATTTTTATATACAAGTTTTTAATTCAACCACACTGGTCCGAAAGAATAACAGAATAAATGACTCAATAATAAGAAGAATGTTTTGTCGTGCCTCTAACTACTCCCTTTGTACTTACATTCTAAAAGATTTAAATAACCAAAAGATCTGAGAAAGTGTCTACCAAGCCCGAGGATGCACTGCAGTAATCCTTATAATCCTTATTTGTTTTTTTATTCACTAACTGATAAGATGAATAAATATGAATATTATGTAACGAGAAGAGTGTAACATTTGAATGTGGATGGACATAAAGGTAAATTTAGGCCAAATAACAGATGGATGAATTTGTGTGTAATGGTGCTACCACACTGCTGTTTAAAAATGTTTGTAAACACTAATAAACATTTTCTAACAAACAATTTGATCATAATGTTAGAACCTTTTTTATCTAATGTAATGTTGGTAAACATTTCTAAACAAAATTGTTAGTTAACAAACTGTAACAAATAAAATATTTGTTATCATTTATTTGAGGGTATGCGGAGAGTGCGGGGCCCGTTCTAGCATGCTCCGTGCCTTGCCGTGTAGTGGAATTGTCAGTTGGCACTATACTTTTGTCTAAGTCTTAGTGTTTGGCGCATCCAAATAGAACGCTTTTTCTATTTTTTAAACTTAAAATTAAAGCTAATCCAATGAGCAAATCTCTCTTCCATTTTCGTGCAGACGCCACGGAACGCAAATCCAAACTGCGAACCGATGTCATGTTTTAAATTTTTATAAATGTTTGTAAACGTTTTCTATCAGTGAGGGGCACTCATAACATCAAAACATCTTAACGGAATGTAACAATTCCTAACATTTGTTAGTAAAATTATTAGAGTTTGAAAATGTTTGTATACATTCCTAACTGCAGTGTGGCAGCACCATAAGACAATATGAATAAGAAAATCGTGTGTAATATGACGGCTTACAGAGAGAAATAAAATCAATAAATAATACTGAACATTTCACACAGCATCATCTAGCCCCAAAGTAAGCAGAGTCTGTGTTATGGAAACTACATGACTATGTACTTATATTCTTTTTTGTAAATTACATAGAAAAACGCCCAGATCCTAGACAAATATTGCAGATCATACATATATTTGTCTTGCGACTGGAATCGAACTCGCAGCCTTCTGTCTCTCTAACGGGCCGTCTACTCCTCCAAAAAGTCGTCAAATGCAAAAAGAAACATATTGTGCCGACCGCACTTAGTGAGGGATAAAGGTAGGAAGAAGAAGTTCTATTTTGTCTTTTGACTTTGTCTCCAGAATTTACCACTGACATATAGTATTCTCCTAAAAGCTTACATACCTATCCAGGTCTAGCCACTATACCGTCAGTGCTCTGTAAATAATGGAAATGCATTCTAGTCATTCGCAATTGTTGATTTATGCGTGGAAGATAAACGTATAATTCTGTTATACGAATTTATGACTAAGCTCGTAAACCAAGAGCTAGTGGCGATTTTATTATGTTATTTTGTTTAAGAATCGATACTAGGCAAGGCACATAATAACATCTTTGTTGAAAATCGTTTAATTCAACTACTAGAGGATTTATAGTACAATAGCAACTGGCGATATCTTGCTGGCATTGGCAGGCAACCGAGACACGCGGGTTATTTCCGTCTTGCCACGCAATTTTTTTCTACGGCTTTCTCAATTCATCGTAGTTTAAACCGTAATAAATTTGCAGACCTGTAATAGGTCGAGTGAAACTACCGTCGTCATTTATATTTACTTTATTATAATATAGCCTGAAAATAACAAAAAACGTATTAGGCTAGTTCTATAAAGTACGATTTGTAGCTGAGATGTTTTACCATCGGTGCCGATTAGTAACTCAGCTTCATACTTTGTTCTTAGTCGAGCCTTTTGTAGCCGAGATGTTTCTACCATCGCTGCCGACGAGTGGCTGAGCTCCATACTTCGTAGTCGAGCCTTTTGTAGACAAGATGTTTCTACCATCGCTGCCGCCGAGTGGCTGAGCTCCATACTTCGTAGTCGAGCCTTTTGTAGCCAAGATGTTTCTACCATCGCTGCCGACGAGTGGCTGAGCTCCATACTTCGTAGTCGAGCCTTTTGTAGACAAGATGTTTCTACCATCGCTGCCGACGAGTGACTGAGATCCATACTTCGTACTCAAGCCTTTTTTAACCGAGATGTTTCTACGATCGCTGCCGACGAGTGACTGAGCTCCATACTTTGTACTCGAGCCTTTTGTAGCCGAGATGTTTTTACCATCGATGCCGACGAGTGACTGAGCTCCATACTTCGTAGTTGCTACTACTAAACACTAAATTTGCGACAAAACCCCCAAGAAATGATGGACACGAATAGAAGACGGCCTCCAGTTCCAAGGTAAAGTAAAGATTGGCCTCATACACAAGCTTAGAGTCGCGCAACGTGCAATAGAGAGAGCTATGTTGGGTGTTTCATTACGTGATAAAATCCGCAACGAGAAAATCCGTAGAAGAACCAAAGTCACCGACATAGCACTCAAAATTTGCAAGTTGAAGTGGCAATGGGTAGGCCATATAGCTCGCAGAACTGATAACCGTATGGGAATAAAAGTTTTAGAATGGCGACCAAGGACATGAAAACGAAACGTAGGAGGACCATCCATCAGTCCAGGTAGGGGACCTGGCCCTGGAAAATCCTTATTCCTGGAAATCAATTGGGGAGGCCTATGTTCAGCAGTGAACTTCTAAGGGCTGATATGATGATGATGATGATGATGATTAATGGAGCCTCTTATGCCTACTTGAGTCTTTTCACGATACTAGTGACATGATAAGAAGAAGATAAAATAAAAATACTTCTTTGCCTCTAGCTCCAAATCTATCAAGGACAGTTTAATTTATATATCAAACTTAAAACAGATTAATTTTCTATCACTCTAATAACTTCTGTAATGGAGTCTGCGTCATGTGTCATAAAATTTCTACGCATTTATTTATAAAAAAACATAAATAATCGAAGAAGAATGGTATCTTCCTATACAAACATTGCGCTCTTTTTTCTCGAATTATTTCGGGTTTTATTTCGATTTAATTTTAATAAAGCTAGAGTTACAAAATAAGTTGTAAATCATTGGAATAAAAGTTTTGTGTTTTTTTTGTAATAAGAGTTTAAATAATTCTTTTTTCGTAAATTATTTTATACTAGATGGCGCAACCGCAAAAATTAGAATGCGCTATCGTTGCGTTTTAGAATTTCTATTTCGTGAACCTGATTAAGAGATTTATAATATAATTACGGTGAACCATCTTTTTTATATAAAAAAACAATTCACGAACGACAATCTGCATCTTTGACTTTGCAAATTGCCATCATTCCGATACATGCAAATAACGACGAAGAAGAAAATAAATAAACGGGATATTTCACCTAATTCAACTCTACTTTCTTAAATCGCAGGTTTGCGCCATCTTGCATTGTGTTTATATTATGATCGTATATCGTGTGGCGAGTGTCTATTATCGGTAGAAATGTGACCAGTATTATCCCGAAACTATTATAGGTTTATTAATAAGAGCTTTTTTGTTGTGGCTTTACGATAGTCACCGATGATGGTTTAGTTTTTAGGGTTCAATGGTAAAAAAGTATTTCGCATTCTATTTATTTTGTACTGCAAAATCTTTGTAAGTACATTTGTTTTTAGCCACAGTTATGTACATGATAAAAATATTGTATACCTAAATCCGTCTTAAAATAAAGTACAAACTTCGGAGGTAGCTTATTAAGTTGGGCACAATATTGTCTTTGGAGCTACGTGTGAAGCAAACACGTAGCACTGCTACGCATGTAGCTGAAATTCGTAGCTACTTGTAATATACATGGCGCTACGACTACCTCTAAAATAATTCTCACGAATTCACAAATTTAAACCTCATCGTGATGTACATCACGTTACACGTAATTATTAACTAAGTATTAAAACTTGCCATGTTATAAATTTCAATGTTACAAATATTCTTCAAAATAAATTTAATAATGTTGTGCATTCTGATAGCTATGATTTAAGGAACTACTATAGAACTTGACAGCCTTTTAGATTTCACTCTTTTATTGACATCATCGTCAATAATCAAACGCAGTTTGTAAAGAACTTGGTCCTATTTTCACATTTATGTTTTTGTCGGAATATTTTTCTCTAAAAAAGTTCAATTATTTGGTGTTTTCAGATTGCTACCTTTGTTTACGCAACTTCACATATCTTCTTGCTAAATTACAAATTTCTAAGTAATCTAGAAGTGGTCTAGAATATTAAACAAGAAAAATTGAAAGTATTTAGTCTTCCTAGTTTTTGAATTATGGGTGCGTCAAAAGTAGCTCGAAATAGTTTCTTTCGCCCGTTTCTTTTCCGGACTTAGCTGACATACTGCCGTGTGGCTAGATCAAGTCTTATAATATGATAGCAAAATATTAAGAACTTTACTAGAGTTTCATAGCCTCGTGTCGGGAACCATTGATCCGCGGATCCAACTCGCACTTATTTGTTTTTATTCTCCATTCCACGGTTCATAGGGTCCGTTAATTGAACTTTAACGGTCCAAGAAATAGGACATTATTGACTTTCGGTGCTATACAGAGGCACTTTATTGGTCCGTTAGGAATCGGGACGACCCCCGTGTAATGTGTGATTCTGGTCATTGTTTGAGTTTCGACCCTACCAATTGTGGTTTTACTGTTTGTTATATATCCTAAGGCATGCAATGCCTACGGGTAAAACATGAAATAAAAAGACGAGAGGTGTCGTGTGACACCCGGTTGAAACGAAATTCATAAAAATGGTTAATATAAAATTCATACTAATGCATACATTTCAATGTTTCTATCTAAAGTTTATCTCTAACTGTCTGTTTGTTTGTTATCTTTTCACGGCTAAACTTTTAAACAGATCTTGTTGAAATTTTGGCAACAAGTAGGCTGTATTTTTTTGAGGCATACTGTGCGTGTACTCTGCGTGTGAAGCCATGGGCAGCAACTAGTGTAAAATAACTAATTATTTAGCACCAAAAGAATTCGGATGTAGGATTTGAGCTCGGTAAGTGTTGACCGTTACCGACAGTGACACTCTTCGGTAAGGAGTGTGGCGTCCTGGGGGTTAATTCTACTAATTTTTGTAAGCTCGATTGGAATCGAGATTGGAGTGGATTGGAATACGAAGTCATCAACGGTCGAGCGAATGTCTTCTTAGAAGCCATTCTACAGAAATATTTACACACAGATGAGTTGGATTACAGCTGAACCACGTCGATTTAATGTCAAAACATAGTCATAAATGAATGCCATAAAAATGTTCAAAATAGTGTGCAACTTTTAATCGCCTACTTTCTCGATAAAACAATTAAATACTGCTTAACCTTGGTTGTAAAGCTTGCCAAGGGTCTGGATGGACAGTAGTAAAAAATAATTGCGTTATCCGTAATCCAAAAAATGTGAACGATGCTATTGAGGTAACCGACCCTGAATTCGTAATCATTTGAACGTTCGCCAGCCATTTATTCAATTTTCTCTTAAGAGGAATAATTCTTTTGCAAGAAGCTAAACATATAATTTACAACTGGTAACTATTGACTTTAACATACACAGACACTGAGAATATCTTTAATATTATAACTTAAGATAGTGTACCTTGCTATTACTTTTATATAATATATATATTTATGTATATATACATATAATTATTCTATGTTATTACATACATATAGATTTACGTATGTTTAACATATTTATTTACCTACATTACCTTTACCAACTCAAACTTATTAGAATGATATAAGTAAATATTTATGCTATAAAATACCACTGAGGTGCAAATATTTATTTGGTAATCGTTATTTTGGTCCTTACGATACAGGCTTGACCTAGTGTAAGGTCCGTCGTTAACACATACTACTGAGATTAGTAGCAGTCAGCATAATAAATTTTTATCTTGCTTAGGTACTTTTGTATTGAGTGTTTTATTGTATAATGTGTATTTGCTGCTAATAATTATTTTTACTTCTTTTTTTACAGTTGGTGTTGTCAACGATGCAGAATCTCAATATCTAATCATTGTCATTTTTCTATAAAAAGTAAACGTTCCAGCTTCCAATGTTTTAATCACTGTCATTTTTATATTAAAAATGTAAGGGTTCCAACGTCCAACTATCTTATCACTGTACCTTTTCATTTTTCAATGTTAAGGTTCCTGCTTTCTCAATTTTTAATTCATTGTAATTTTTCTATTTAAAATGACAGGATTCCAGCTTCTCATTCTCTAATCACTGTAATGTTTCTGTGTAAAGGTTCCAGCTTTCAATTCTCTAATCACTGTCATTTTCTATGTTAAGGTTCCAGCTTCCACAATTCTCTAATCACTGTTTATTTTCTGTGTAAAGGTTTCAGCTTTCGATTCTTTAATCACTGTCATTTTTCTATTAAAAAGTAAAGGTTCCAACTTTCAATTCTCTAAGCATTGTCATTTTATGTAAAGGTTCCAGTTTCTACAATACTCTAAACACTAGACAAAAACAAAAAGTAATGGTTGCTTTTAAATGATATTTATACCAATAAAATTGATAAATACTATTGCTACTCAATATCACCAAGGATAATGTATTTAATCCACCATGTCGTGTCAGCAAAGCGTAGCAATATTATCTACAGTAAAAATACGAGAAGAGATCAAAAGCTCATGTTTACTCATTTTCATTGAATAATATTCCCTTTGACTCGTTCACAGGTTATTTCGGAATTTTCATTTAACATCGATTGTGTTAAGAATAACATTTCAATTTATATTAGCGTTCAACCGCAGTATCACTCGTTGTATAATGTATAACATATTATTGGGATTCCATATCTTGGGAAGATTATTTTCGCAGAATTATTTTAGTAGGTATAAGTACGTATCATTTTAATGAGGTAGTCAATTTAATAAATTCGAGTTTTACCCCTAGCGCGCATTTGGCGCTCTTCTTTGGAACATGGAATCATATTTAGGCACATGTACTAAACAATCGTATAACAGTCCGCTCAACAATGTAGGTCTTGACATTCGATATTCTTTAAGTATCTACTCGTATAATAATGATTTCATTTCATGATTATGGATAAAAACATGAAACATGGAAACATATTTTTACAGCAAAAACAGAGTAAATCCTTATAACCAGTTATTAAACAAGACAGGTCGCTAATTTGTCCAGTTTGTACACTGGAATAAAAGTGCCAACACGCATTATCGCAAGAAATATTAATTTCACAATATTAATTATTACGAAAAACTACCAGGAGACCTGGTACTGACTAAGAGGTTCTCGTTTTAAAAATGGAAAAAGTCTTGTTAAATAAGTTATGAAATAGTAAAAAAAAACCTGATATATTATGAAATCTTAGTTACGAACGTGGACGAAAGGATATTTAGCTTCCTCACTAGGCAAAGCCTGTATCGAGGGAACCTGTATCCCAGTTATACAGATTTAGCATAATAACACTTCAGACAGACATACATTTAAGATTTGAATAACTATGTAGGTAGGTAACATCAAAATATTTTAAAAATTATACAATGTAGGAATATAACAGCAGCAATAAGAGACACAAATTACTGGATAATATCTTCTAGATAAAGACACTAAGTAGAGATTCAGTGCTATCATTATGACAACATAGAAAGCCAATTTAGTTGATACTTTTTGCTTCGATTACTAATATGTTCTTGATATCGCAAAATTTAACTACTGTGTTTTGTGTGTATTCTATTAAAAATACCAAGTTGTTGGGCAAAGCTTCTATTGACTAATGAGGTAACTAATCTATATACTCTAGGACTTCAACAGAATAAATTATTGATCTGTGGACTGAGAGAGTGGTTTTAAGAATGAAAAGCTGACGCACACTAAGAACCCCAGCATCTGCGTAAAGCTTAGTAGTTGAGTACCTGGAAGGCTTTCAAAGCATAACCTTTAGAGCTGATCGTTGCGCGCTCTCAGCCTGTATGACGTGAGATTTAGCAGCGCTACCCCAGCAAGTTATGCAATACACTATGAGTGATTGGCAGAGCGCATAGTATACAGATTTGAAGGTATCAAAGCAAGCAGAGTATTTGAAGTATCGCATTACGCTTATTATTTTCCTAACTCGAGCAGAAAAGGGCGTCTATACGGAACTTAAACGTGAGGTCATTAAGATTTACTCTTAGATATTTTAGAACCATAATGCGCGTCAGCGTTTCACAGAAATAGGGATTACCACAGCACAGTTTACTATGTATTTTAATATTTAAGTTGTTATTCGGGGTTTTATGAAAACATAAATACATTGTCTTAGTTGTGTCTTAGGGTGAGAAGATGATTCTCCAACTATTTTGTAAATAAGCGATAAGCGACATACCTAGCTCCGCGGATGAACACGCCTCTGACCAATAACAATAACTAGTGGTTGCCCACTGGTCGAAATTTGACCATAAATTTAATTAATAATTAATGTATTTTTATGCATAATAAAACATATATATATAGCATTCTGCACTCCTTCTCTATATAAACTGTAAGTGTGCGAAATTTCTTACTCCTCCGTCTGC
Source organism: Lampropteryx suffumata (assembly GCA_948098915.1). NCBI lineage: Eukaryota > Metazoa > Arthropoda > Insecta > Lepidoptera > Geometridae > Lampropteryx > Lampropteryx suffumata. The sequence goes on from OX402553.1 coordinate 8,256,275, forward strand.
GCAATTTTCGTAAAACCCTTTTTACGAAAATTGCGCAGACGGAGGAGTAAGAAATTTCACACAAAGTTTTTGCTTCACGTTTTAATATAAAGATAGTGTCGAACATGTCACACAGCATCATCTGGCCCTAAAGTAAGCACAGCATGTATTATGGGTACCACATGACTGATGTACTACATTTATACTTTTTTGTTTATGTAAATACATACATATTATACATAGAAACACTCAGACCCGAGACATATATTTGCAGATCATATATATCTATACCTATCTACCTAAACAAACTTTATATAACTAAGTACGTCGGGGGTAAAGAAGGGTACAACTGGGTACCTTTTTTATCCCAAGGAGTAGCTAAATCCAAAAATATGCGGAAAAAAACAGCATTGAAAAAACAGCATTGTACCCCAATACGAACCAGTATTGAGGTACTATTGTATCGTACCTGAATGTCAAGTCAAAAATCAAAAAGTAAAAAGATACTTTATTCAATACAATCACAAGGATCACTTTGAAACGTCTTACATACTAGGTGAATTTAGGTGCCAATTCATCCTAACCCAAGCCTGAGAAGAATTGGCAAGAAACTCGTCTTGGTCTTAGCGCTTTTTTATATGATCCATCTTACTACGACTTACAACCTTAACTACGAAATACTAATACAAGAGAGTTTATACATTTCAAGTGTTACGGTTAACGTGGCATTTTCAGGAAGCTGATTATAGAAGCGCACCGTGTTCCCCATAAAGGACTTATTAACTTTTTCTAATCGAAACCTAGGGATGTATAATTTATGTCTATTCCTAGTGTTGATTCTATGAAGGTAGCTATTTTGTTGAATCCCATCTCTATTTTTGGCGTGTATAACAAATTTTCATATATATATTGTGAAGCTATTGTGAGAATATTAATTTCTTTGAATATTTCTCTCAAAGATTCTCGTGGTTTCATTTTATAAATGGCACGTATTGCCCTTTTTTGAATTACAAATATTTTACCAATATCAGCTGCTTTCTCCCAGAGAATGATGCCGTATGACATATCACTATGGAAGTATCTGAAATAAACTAGTCTAGCTGTAGCTTCATCAGTAAGCCACCGTATCACACGAACTGCATATGCAGCGGAACTAAGCCTACCAGCAAATGTTTTAATTTGTGGTCCCCACTGTAGTTTTGCATCAATATTAAGACCTAGGAAGATCGTGGAATCTACAAGATTCATTGCCTCTCCACTCATTTCAATGTTGGTCGGGCTATGAATAACATTTGGCAAAGTGAATATGATACATTTAGTTTTTTTTTAATTAAACAAAAGATTATTTACAGTGAACCAGTTAAGAACTAACGATAAGGATTCATTTGTTATCACAAATACTGGTTTTACCTCTATCAACTACACAAATTAAAGACGTATCGTCTGCAAATAAAACTATATCACAAATATTTTTTACAAAAAAAAGTAAATCGTTAACGTATACTAGGAATAAAAAAGGGCCTAGTATCGAACCCTGAGGTACCCCTATATCAATAATTGATCCTGAAGACCTCTCACCACCCACGTCTACTTTCTGGACTCTATTGGATAGATAAGACTGTATGAGGTCATTCGCCCGGTTTTTAATACCATAATATTTTAACTTTGTGATTAGGGTTGAATGACTCACACAGTCAAAGGCCTTAGATAGATCGCAGAATACCCCAACTGCATCCTGTGACTTCTCCCAGGCCTCAAATATATGCTTTAAGAGCGCTATACCTGCATCAGCTGTTGATCGACCTTTAGTAAATCCGTATTGATTACTATGTAGCAGGTCGTTAACGTTAAAGTGATATAATAACTGATTCAGAATTATTTTTTCAAAGATTTTACTTAATGCAGGTAATATCGATATCGGTCTATAATTAGCGAGATCACTTTCACTTCCAGACTTAAACATAGGAATGAGTTTACTGTGTTTCATGAGATCGGGAAAAACTCCCTCGTCGATACATCTATTAAAAATATAAGCTAAACATGGTGCAATATCTAAGATAATGACACCCAGCACCTTTGTAGACATTCCCCAAAGATCTTCTGTATTTTTTATATTAATTAACTTGAATGCTTATACAATACTAGCCTCGTTAATATAGCTAAAACTATACTCATTCTAACATTTTGCAACACTAGATTCTAATAGAACGGAAGCTCTGGAGGCTGAAGAGTTTAACGATTTGGTCACAATTTTTAATATATCAGAGTAAAAACTATCAAATGCATTCGCAACATCCTGTTCCTTTGTCAAAATTGTACCATTTATATTTAATTTGAACTGTATATAGCGAGCCCTTGATTTACCTTTTTCATTATTAATTAATTTCCAAGTTGCTTTTATTTTATTTGTTGAATTTTCTATTCTTTTTCTGAAAAACAGTGATTTAGCCGCCTGACAAACCTTTTTGAATACTTTTGAGTAGTTCTTAACATGTCAAATAAAAACTGGATCATCTAACATTGTCTCTCTGAAAGCATATAATTCGTACAATGTATTCCTACTTCTATAGATACCTGGTGTAGCCCAGTCCGCAAATCTAGAAAATTTTTTTGCTTTGCATGTTTTTACTCTAAATATGTCAGCGTGTTCTTTAATTATTAAGTTAGACAATGTGGTGCAAAGATCATCTGGATCATCGATGCATGGTACGAGGGAAACTTTGTGTTCAATTCTACTTTAAAATGTTTTGATGCGGCTCTCTGTGATCTCTCTGTCTATGTGAAAGACGTTTTATAAAAATGAAACCTAGCTAGAACGATTTATCGCCCCCAAAACCTCTTGCATACAAAATTTCATGAAAATCGTTGGAGCCGTTTCCAAGATTCAGATTATATACATATGTACATGAATTGCTCGTTAAAGGTATTAGATTATCGATGTCAGTTTAAGCAGGTCTTTGACAATCAAACTAATAACTAAAATCTATTGTTGTTTTTGTGTACAGGTTTATATTTATTGAGATTGGGACATTGATAGTCAGCTAGCGATACAATAATCTATATAATAACTAATAGCAAATCTACTAGTAGGTATAGATACGGTTCAAGTTACGGATAATCTTCGCAGTCTAACCGTTAATTGGAAACTAATCCCAAGAGGACAGTTACTGTGTGGTAAACTATCAGAGTATAAGTAAATACTTGTAGTTATACTCTACTGTAGTTAAAATAAGTTTCTTATTTAATTGTCTCCAATGCTTTATATAATGAGATTGGATTGTCAGATTAAGGTTAACAGTATCGGAAAGGAAGAGAATTTGTAATTAAAATGGCGACACGTAGGAGTCTGGCCGCGGTAAGATGTATTAAATAAATATTGCTGAATATTTCAATTCTATCTAGTCTCAAACTAATCAGCTTTTAATGTGGAAAGCAGATATCTAATCAAAAAGGTATTATAAAAAAAAAGATGAAATTTTGTGTTTGTTTATGATTAGTAAACTCAGAAACTATTTAAACGGTTTTTATTATTTTTTCACCTATAGAAATTTATTTTTAATCGCATTCATCAAAAAGGAGGAGTTTTTTTTTATGTATGTTCATCGATTACTCGAAAACGCCTGAACCGTTTTGGAAAAAATATTTTTTTGTTTGAAAGGGTACATCGAAATCGGTCGAGCTGAAGAATCAACAAAAATCAAAAAAAAATTATACATCGATGATATATTCGTTTACTCCGATACCTCGCAGTCTCATTGGAGCAGTGCGTTTATTAGGCCTACCCATATTATATATATACAAAATACATCTACTTTCCACTAAAAATGTATTATAGGCTCAAATTTCATTCAATGAAGTCGGTTTTTTTTTTAGTTTTTAAAACGTAATTATTTAAATTAATGGTATCAAAAGTAAGCATATAAATATAATTATTTGGCATGCGCTGTGAAAACTACTGATTATACATAAAATCTTTATAAATCTTTTGTGCATGTGTTTGTAATTAAACTCCTCCTAAACGGCTGGACCGATTTTGATGAAATTTTTTGAGTGTGTTCAAGTGGATTCGAGAATGGGTAAGATTTATAATTAGATATTTTTTTACTTTTTAAAACGCGCGGACGATGTCGCGAACGGGACACCTAGTTGTACTATATGTTTATGCAACTCATTATTACCCATAAAAAAGTCGAAGTTAGTTAAGTAGTAAGCACAAACGCGCGGACATATTCGCGTCCGTTCCTGCTAGTTATTAATATTAAACTTGCTAATTAATCATTTATGATAAGTTTATAATACCCAGACATTAAACAAACATTGTTCATCAAACAAGTTTCGATCGAACCCACAAGCTGCAGTTGAAGAGTGTCCCGGTCAGTCACATTCTATAGTCCTCACCTAAAGATGCAGAGATCCGATGTTTTATTGAGATGACAACCTAAAAAGATGTTCCTTCTTAAATATTCAACTCCTAAATCGTTTAACACAAAATCAAAGTGTCGATTAAAATGATCCCCGAATTTCAGACGAACCGATTAAACTTTCAAACTGTTGGAACTTCAAACACGAAATTGAATGTTTTATCATGGGATCTCGAAATTATTAATTACGAGCATTTGCTCACGGTTTGTCCGCGTTGAAACTTTGATACCTCAGATGCATATTACTGGACGAGAATTTGATTTATGGGTATTTTTATAAACAAAAATATAGACATACCGAATTTTATTCCAATCCTTTCTGTGGTTACGTCGGGGTATGAAAGAGGATAACACATTTATAAACTCACAAACATTTGTATTTATAGTATTAGTATGATAAGAAGAATTATTTTGCTTCACCACTTTCTTGGGTCAAAATATGCAAAATCAAACTTGTCAAACAGAGCCGAATAGTCAACACAAAGTCAAAAGATACTTCATTCAATACAATCACAAGGATCACTTTGTAACGTTTTGCTTATCCAAGACGGTGAATGGTGAAAATAGGCGAATTTAGGTGCTAATTCTTCCTTATCCAAGCCCGAGAAGAACCGGCAAGAAACTCGTTCTGTTCCTAGCGCTTTTTTGCATGATCCATCGTATAACTACCTTAGCTACGAATAACTAATACAAGAGAGATTATACATTTCAAATGTGTCGGTTAACCGACACATTTGAAAGCTCTGCCCTCAGACAGTTAACTGTCTGAGGGCAGAGCGACATGATGCCATACATTCTTATCAATAAATAGTCATTTATATTATAATAAGCTTTCTTAAAAGACTAACATTTATGTATGCTTTAAAATACTCAACGTCACTAATTTGAAGGCTACTTATATGACGTTTCCATAATTTTATCTCACAGTTTTGAATGCTAATTGAGGATTCAAACGATTGAGCTGGCCTCAATTGTTTAAGTGGCGTTTTCAGTATTCAGGCATAATAGTACCGAACTAAGTGTCTTTGTTATTAAACAATAACCATCATAGTGTTACGAGTAGGCAAATATACGATCATTCTATTGTTTTCTAGTTATATCGCAGTTCTAAGAGTAATGATTATGAATGTAAAGATATATCTATGTCTTATAATAGTGAAACCACTACATAGTAACAATAACTATTATTATTTTCTCTACGTCTAAAATCTCGAAGTATCTCATCTTAATTTGGAGTTAAATCTAAATAAAAATTTAAAAAATGTTATTGCTAAAAATAAATAACTGAAATACAAACTCGTATTTAAATGCATTGAATATGCATTTCTAACGACATTTGGTGTCATAATATAATGCTAATCCAAACCACAATAATCCAAATTAAACAAATCCTTTTTTCCTTTGAGATCTTCTCTCCACTCTCGAAGGCATCGACTTTTCGACGCTGTCTTGGCCTTGGCTTTTTTGAAAAGTTTTAGATAATTATAAAGGTAGGTTGTAATAGTAATAATAGTACTATTACATAATTTGGCCAAGATCGTATCGGACCACGGACCACAATTCAAAACCTTTAGTTGTCTAGTATAAAAAAAAAATATGTATTCGAATTTTTCCAATGTTACTCAAAAAACCTTTTTTTTAACACATTATTGTACACCTTAAAACTAGCACATAAACAAATTGACAACTAAAAATAAATGTACAATGGGCGGTCTTATCGGTGAGGGAGTGATTTCTTTCAGACAACCTTTGGACGGAGAGGAGCTTAACTTGAATGGCTTAACTAAATTGACTACTCAAAACCTTATATTTTTGCGTGTTATGATATTTTTTTTTGTAATTTCGTGTATATTTACTAAGGGAGAGAAGGGAAACTAATATTTTTTTTTATTACTCAATAGAAATCATTATTATGTATTAATACCAAGCAAAATAAATTACTTCATGACAGGTTAATAGTCAGCGAGCAAGAGCTCTAATTCAGGAACAGACGACTTTGGAACTGTAAAAAGTCTTAATATATAAGGCAATTTATTATAAATATATGCGGGTATTTAACGCGTTTATTTACCTATTTTTCCCGACGCACGTTTCGACAGGTTTACACTCTGTCGTGGTCACGGGAAAAATAGGTAAATAAACGCGATAAATACCCGTATATATTTATTATAATGTGTTCTGATCGCGTGAGTTTAAAAAACTTTATATAAGGCAACTTACGTAAAGCCTTAAAGTAGAGGCTTCGTTTAACGTCGCACAAATAGATTTACTTACAAACTTGCCTCAAATTATCCTTTGTAAGAAGACCGCAATGGTTCAGTAATAATTCACCAAAGCCAAAGGAACCGAGAGAACATCGCCCGTTCGTCAATGTCCGGCTGTAATCCAGTTACTATAGTTTGGCCAGTGACAGCGTTTTGGGCAACTGTTCTACGTTTGCGTACCTAATGCAGTTAGACGCATGTCCTAGGACGGGAAAATTGTAGGTTACTGCCACGTATTCAACATATTTAAAATTAACTTTTGCTTTCCCCTTTTAATAAATGTGATATGTTGATGTTATAAACAAAATTACTAAAATATTACATAATCCCCTAAAGTTTCCACTAATAAGTAAAGCCTAAAAAATGCGATGAAAAACACACTGGACATTCTGAAATAAATAATAAAAATTGCTGGACAATGCACACAACATCATCTAGTCTCAAACTAAGCATACCTTGTATTATGGTGACTAGATGACTGATAGAATACGTATATATTATTAAACACATACTGATGACATTTTATAATACACAGACACAGAACAAATACCTATGCTCTTCACACAAATGTTTATCCTGGGAGGGAATCGAACCCTCAATCTACAGTTTCTACCAACTGAGCTGACAGGCTAACATTTAAACATTGACGACCTCTGTGGCGCAGTGGGTCAAGGGCCGGGTGAGGCGCAGAAGGTTGCGGCTTCAATTCCCGCTTCGGGACAAATGTTTATATGATCTGCAAGTATTTGTCTCGTGTCTGGATGTTTCTGTGTATTACATGTATGTATTTAAATACTGTGAGTGTAAGTGTGAAAACTTATTTTGGCGCGTTAGACATTTTTTAGATGGGTAGTAGGGTTATTGGGTTATTATTTGCATTTTATTTATGAATTGTATTTTATTAGTTATAAGAAACTTTAAAATACATTTATTATTCTTTTATGTTTTTGTTCAGAATGTGGATAATATATCAAAGAACCTAACTCAGTAAACTTCTCCATACAAAAGTAGACTGTAAACATGATTGTGAGTTAAGGTTAATAATCAAATGGGGCGAGCGCGGCACCCCTGCGTCTCGTAACGGTATCGCGAGTCCAGAGGTTTTATCTCATCTAAAAGAAAAAGACGTTAAAAGAAGTTTTTTCAACACTTCAATAAAAATAAAAAGTATATATGTTGTTTAACAGTCATGTGGTTCCCACAACACAAGTTCTGCTTACTTTGGGGCCAGATGATGCTGTTTGAAATGTCCGTTATTTATGTTATTTATTATTAGACAAGTTTAAAGATTGAATTAAAGATTGTCATTGTTCTGAATTATACTAGGTTAAAATGTGTGGTTCTTTTTAGAATGAAGTCTGGGACATTGAAAGCTTAATTCGCCTAATAAATAAGGGCTTTCAATGTGGCCATTAACAATTTTATACAATGACACTTGATCACATACAACCCTTCTATTCTTTATTGATACAGGCGTTATACCGCGTTATACAGGCGTTATACAGGCCGCTCAGGTTCACGATTTGATTGTGGAGCTGAGCGGCACCCCTGTTGGGCTTAGGTTGGATGACAGATATGTCAATAACCTGACCTATGCCGACGACAAGGTGCTGCTTAGCCCCTCGATCAAGGGTTTGAGAAAGCTTAATGCCATCTGCGAGACATATGCAAAGCAACACGATTTGGTTTACAATTTGAAAAAGGCAGAAATGGTGATATTCAGATCGGAAAATGGACCTGATAACATACCAGATGTATGCCTCAACGGACAGCTTATTAAAGTAGATAGAGGTACCTTGGCCACATCGTGACGTCAAAGACATCGTGACAGCGGCTTGACCTGGGAGACCCATGAACTCATTTACCAGATAGCTCTTTTCACGCACAACAACATAGAGGCTTTCCGGTGCCGAGGTGTTACCGCTCGGGCCCTGCGCAGTAATAATCGGGCTCACCAACATGTCACGCCCGTACATAAACTGACCAAATCCGAGAGGTCCGTGTACATAATGGGTCCCTCAGTGTATAATAGGCTGCCGGATACTATAAAAAAAGATGCAACTTCCACAGCGGTATTCAAAATAAGATTACGCAAGTGGCTACTTCACAACTCATTCTACTCAGTCAGTTAAATCAGTGGCAATTCATAGAACTCATTTACTGACTTTTTATTTTTTTTGAAGTGAAAACTTCTTTTTACGTCTTTTTCTTTTAGATGAGATAAAACCTCTGGACTCGCGATACCGTTACGAGACGCAGGGCTGCCGCGCTCGCCCCATTTGATTATTAACCTTAACTCACAATCATGTTTACAGTCTACTTTTGTATGGAAAAGTTTACTGAGTTAGGTTCTTTGATATATTATCCTCATTCTGAACAAAAACATAAAAGAATAATAAATGTATTTTAAAATTTCTTATAACTAATAAAATACAATTCATAAATAAAATGCAAATCATAACCCAATAACCCTAGTACCCATCTAAAAAATGTCTAACGCGCCAAAATAAGTTTTCACACTTACACTCACAGTATTTAAATACATACATGTTATACACAGAAACATCCAGACCCGAGACAAATACTTGCAGATCATATCGCTGGTATCACAGATGATAAAGCCATAGCAGAAATGTTCAGGGATCATTTTACCGCGCATTCACCCTTAGGACCATCACAGTCGGTAGTCAATGCGGGATCAAATGGCCAGGAATTGCAAACTAGATTTACAGCGAAAGAGGTTAATAAAGTTATAACGGTTATGTCACGAGGTAAATCTCCTGGCCACGATGGTCTCAGCATAGAACACCTTAAGCATGCGGGCCCTCATATGCCCAGAGTACTAGGCATGTTCTATACCTTATGTATGGGACACTCATATCTACCAGCTGAAATGATGAAAACTGTGGTAGTACCTATCGTGAAGAATAAGACCGGTAACATTAGTGATAAGAACAATTATAGACCGATCTCGTTAGCCACTATTGTAGCAAAGGTGCTGAACAGTCTGCTTGATGCTCAACTTGGTCGTTATCTGAAACTTAATGATAATTAATTTGGTTTCAGACCAGGTTTGTCCACAGATACGGCTATTTTGAGTTTGAAGCAGACTGTCAAGTACTATACCGATCGCAAAACTCCCATTCATGCATGTTTCCTCGACCTATCCAAAGCATTCGACTTGGTTAGCTATGAATTACTGTGGCAGAAGCTAAATGAACTCGAAATGCCAACAGAACTTAATGACATATTTAAGTTCTGGTATCAAAACCAAGTCAATGTGGTGAGATGGTCAGGCGTTTACTCGGAGGCATACAGGTTGGAGTGTGGATTGAGGCAAGGGGGGCTGACATCTCCAAAGCTCTTCAACTTGTATGTGGACGCGCTCATGGGTGAGCTCAGCAGCACGCGTGTCGGTTGTCACATTGACGGTGTCTGCATCAACAACATTAGCTACGCAGACGACATGGTGCTGTTGAGCGCATCCACGTGCGGTCTAGGTAAACTGTTACAAATCTGCGAGAGGTACGCTGAGAAACATGGATTAATATACAATGTTAATAAAAGTGAATGCATGATTTTTGGCTAGCTAGAGGAAGTTGTCCAGTATCTAATTTACCACCCATAAAATTATATGGAGCTCCTCTAAAGAGAGTTAGAGAGTTTAAGTACCTGGGCCATTACCTTACCTCGGACTTGAAGGATAATGTTGACATTGAGAGGGAACGGAGGGCGCTGTCTGTAAGAGCGAACATGATAGCCCGCAGGTTCGCTCGCTGCTCTAGAGTAGTAAAAACAACTCTTTTCAAAGCCTACTGTTCTAGTTTTTACACATGCAGCCAATAATGTCAATATAATAATAAAACTTATATAAAATAAATAAATCACGGTTTTAAATTACAAAATATCAATCATAAATGTATTAATACATTAATATTAATGTAAATTAATTAATTATATAAATGTATTAATTTAATATTAATAATATTATTTATAATATTAAATTAATATAAATGTATTAATACATTTATGATTGATTACATTAATATAATAATATAATATAATATATGATTACATTAATATTAATGTATTAATACATATATGATTGATATTTTGTAATTTAAAACCGTGATTTATTTATTTTATATAAATAAATCACGTTGGCGTTGCAAGCGTTGAGGAAGAAGTCTTATTTTCCATTTCCGATCTCATTACATCCAGCTGTTGGCAAGTAACATAATTTGATTTATGTCCTTTAGATCTTTTTGTAGAATAAGTAGGTCTTTTAGGAGCTTAGTCAAATCCACATGATCAAATAGAATAGGCGGTACTTTCTCCAAATCACGCGCAACAAAAATGGGCATTACTTCTGGATCCGTACCCTTGAACAAGGAGATGATGTCCTCGACGTCCCGGTTTTCTTTGCCTTGTCGTTTACGAGAAATCTTCCTCCTCTCCTTAGGCAAGGAATCATACAGTAAATCCTTAGACGGCTTGATTTCGTTACTTTTAAAAGAGGAGACACATATTCGTGTCAAACTGTCCTCATCGATAATCGAGATTTTATTTTGCACGAACGATAACAATTCGTCTATCACAATATTGCACGAGTTGCACTTAACCGTTCCAGCCATCATAGCGCTTGACATAATACGCTCGAATAGCACAACCGTTTGCGAACGATTCACGCGCGCGACAATGAAAAATCAAATGAAAGTATATTTTAATATACCTGCCTATTGTACAAAAACTGACCTGTAACCTGGTGTTATTAATAAATGATTTTATTGTATTGTATTGTATTGTCTAGAGTTGCGTGTGGTATTATTATTTTTAAGAGTCTGGCAGAAAGGCTTATACTGACGAAAATGTATAAACAGTGGGTGGATATTGTCACCTAACATAATTAAGTAACTTAGTTATCATTTATACTTTTCAGCGGTCTTCACACTAGGCAAACCTGTGAAGACCAGAGAGATGATTTACTTAATAAATTGACAGTAACATCGGTCAGCAGTAAAAGTTAAGAGTTAGCAATTTACACAGGTTATCTATGATACAATTACATTATCTATGATACAATTACATTATCTATGATACAATTACAATATCGTTATACTTTGCAGTACCCTGAAAACAAAACTAAATTTAACTAAGTATGAATTTGAAAAACTATCTCTGTATTTTCTCAATATAGTCTATTAAATACCTACCCTCAATGAGACGATATTTTTGTATGTTAACTTTACCGCTAAGAAATGGATAGTAGTCGCTGGCTATTTGGACATAAAAAAAAACCTCTTATACATATGTTCTACTGAAGCTACCACCAGCAACACATTAACCAAGAAGTAGGTTTAACAAATACAAAGCACAAAGAAAACCAAAAGTATTAGAGTTTTTAAAATTCTACCTCAAAAAAATATTTTTGTGCAAAATAGGTTATATGTTTACCACATAACAATACGCAGAAATAACAAGCCCTGATTCTGGTCCCTAATCCTAGCACCATCAAAAACAAGCAAAACATTGTTACAAGTTGATCCGCTGAGAGAAGTCTCCGGATTTCGACTCTGCGACACTTTAAGCCGCTTACCACAGAGGCTTTGCCATAAAAATCTTAAGCTACGTTTAAACAGAAAGCAGAACAGCACAAAACACGCAAAAAAGAAAAATCTCAATTGGAAACGCAGCAAGTATTAAACAATGGACAGTGTAGGATTTTTTTATAATTTAGCATGGGATTCTGATGTATCCTGAGATCAAAGGAATCGGGTAACACAGCTTTACTTGGATAGCGGTAGATAGGCGCTGGCCTCAGGCTATTGTGTAAATGCGTTCTAAGCTTAGAAGCTCTCAATTTTCATACCTGTCGCCTTAAAGGCCTATAAAATCTTTGAGTGCAAGAAGGATTACCTCAAGGAATGGGGGGGCATATTGGAAGGTGTCATAATTCGCACTTTATCATCTGGTATTACAGGACGGCCATGGAAATAAATATACGCTACATTTTGACTGGCCTCATAGTTCTATTAGTTGTAAGTTGTAACTTTGCTTTCTGGGCTTTAGGTTTAGGTTGTGGGTTCGATTCACCCTAAGACAAACATTTGTTTGATGAACATATATTATTGAAGATTTGAAGATGCTTTCATGATATTGCGTGTAGTTGGTCTACCCATATTATTAAACAAAATACATAAATTTTGCAATTAACATTTTTTATCGAATGAAGTCGGTTTTCTTTTATGTTTTAAAACGTAATTATAAGTTGAGACAGTGCCCTCATCAAATGAACTTTTGTATGAAAAAAAAAACATATTTTACCGTTATATAGTGACTGTCGGCTCGTTAATTGAAGACATAATAGTTATAAAAGATACATGGTATGTATTTTCAATATTCTGCCTCCAACTTTCTTCTCTTAAATTATTTTTAAAGTAATTGTGAGCTTTATAATTTAATATTGAAATGATGTCTAAAATAATAAATAATCACCATCTTCTCATTAAATTACGTTGTTTTACAAACATCTTACACTAATAGGCGGAAAGTAAGCCAATTAAAACATTACCCGTTAAACTTTGTTTTCTGATAAAATGTCGCCTTAAGTATCAATTATCAGGTTCTCATAGTAGAATATTAACTTGGCTTGGGGCAAGATGGTGTTTAGTGAAATGTCCATTAATACTTATTTATTTATTTATATTATCAGCTGAAATAAATAAACCTGGTAAATTGATGAAAAATATACAAAAATATTTGCGTTTGGAAATTAAATAAGGAGCGTCAAATGGAACTCCTTATTGGCTTAAGTGGACACTGTGGTACCTGGGAAAAAATATGGTAATTACATTTATTTGTACTTACCGACTAAGATATTTTACCCTAATCCCGCCAGTGAGACTTCAATGTCAGACTGCCAATCCATCACAGGCATTCTTGAAATAGATTGAAATCTCCACGAAATAATGTTATAAATTTGGTGTGTTTTCGGGTAATTTATGACTTGAAGGCGACTTTGATTTGTGCCAGGCTTTTATTTAATCAAACAAATATATTATAAAGCATTTTATCAATTTAATTTTGTTTTGCAAGTATAGTATCTCGAGTCTGGGTGTTTCTAAGTATAATATGTATGTATTTAAGAAAAAAAAATGTATTTAAGTAGTATATCAGTCATGTGGTACCCATAACACAAGCTCTGCTTACTTTGGAGCCAGATGATGCTGTGTGTGCTGAAATGTCCGGCATTATTAATATTATAAAAAATATTTGGTTTTTACTATTCTTTTTGACACTATAAGCTCTTATTGTGATCATCAAACATCAGCGTTTGATGATCCTTTGTTTAGTCGGAAACCTGATATAACTTCAAAAAATCCCCGTCCCTGCGTGACTAACAAAACAATTACGTACGCGGACAAAATATTATATTTTTATAAACGTTATAATAATAATACCGGACATTTCACACAGCATCATCTGGCCCCAAAGTAAGCAGAGCTTGTGTTATGGGTACCACGTGACTGATATACTACTTATATATATTTTTTTGTTAATGCATACATATTATACATAGAAACACCCAGACCCGAGAAAAATACTTGAAGATCATACAAACATTTGTCCGCGGCGGGAATCGAACCCGCATCCTTGTGCTTCTCAGCCGGACCTAAGCCCACTGCGCCACAGAGGTCGTCAAACATTATACTATACTAGCTTTTTTGTCATATAAATAATCTGATATCTTATAAGATATCAGATTATTTATTATTATATAATATGCCTTAATTATAATTAAGGCATATTATATAATAATAATTACGTCATCAATTACGTAATTTATGCGATGTCAAGCAAAGTCAATAGAGTTATAACAGTAGAAAGACAATAATAATTTAGAATCGTCTAAAAAGTATCTACTACTTATTCAAGCTGCCTTTTTTTCAAATCACTTACAGAATAATTTGTAATATAATAAATCATTGCGTTTTTGTGTCGTGTCAGTCTGCCACTTTATCCACTTGAAAAACTTAAGCGAAATTACTATCTTAAAAGTAATAAATATTTAATAAGAAAATTATATTATGAGTGTTCCAACAAGATTCCAGCGCGTACCTAAACCTAAGTAGGTACTTAGACGTAATGGATTTGAGGTTTCACGAAAATGGAATGCTACTGAAGTTTAAAAGTTTTTGATCCATCAAATTGTGGTGTTTGTTTTTTTTTATCATCGGTTAACCTGCGTTTGACCACGATCTCGCTTGATGTTAAGCGACGATATGGCCGACGATGGGACACTCAGGTCTAGAAGACACCTATTTACTCGAGACTTGAAGAGACCTAGATTGTAGTTTTCAGGAAAGACAGACGACGGCAAAGCATTCCAATCCTTGGCTGTACGCATTATAAATGTGGATCAAAGCGCTTTGTTTGTAAGGGTGGTAGACTGACAAGGTATGGATGGTATTGAGCGGTATCTGCTTTTCCTGTTGTGAAAAAGAGATGGTGTAATTAGATCATGTAATGCTTGGGCACATTCTCTAAAATGTATCCTATAAAACATTATGGCGGTCATGTTATAGCGGAAATTGCGTAGACAAAGAAATTGACAATAGTATCTATTTTAGAACAGCTTTCCTTCTTCATATCGTGTCAATAGTTATTTCGAACTAGTGCCGTGAAAGGCTTAAAGTGCGCCTCATAGACTCCAGAAGTCAAAGTCAAAGACAAAAGATACTTTATTCAATACAATCACAAGGATCACTTTGAAACGTCTTACATAATAGGTGAATTTAGGTGCCAATTCCTCCTAACCCAAGTCCGAGAAGAGCTGGCAAGAAACTCGTCCTGGTCCCAGCGCTTTTTTGCATGATCCATCTTATAACTACCTTAACTACGAAGAACGAATACAAGAGAGTTTATACATTTCAAATGGTTCGGTTAACTGTCTCCATTCGTGCACAAGTCACAAGTCTTCAAACTTTTTTGTTTAAATTTTCCTATTTAATTCTAATAACCAATTTAAATATGCGTGGAATTATGTACTTCCATATCTATATTACAATAATAATACCCATGTTTATATAAAATGATCGTTTATTTTGCTTCCTTAAGGTTAAAGACTGTAAATAAAGTATTTTGGTTTAGTTCTAAATGGTCCTTAGATAGCTCAACTGTTTTACATGTATTTTATATTATTGTCTATTTCTATTATGCTACTATAAGTACTACTCACAGCATCAATAAAACAGAAAAAAATAATCGGCGATTAAGCGTAACTGCTCGTATTATTGTAATTAAGGATAGCTATGAAAGTCGGGCTTAGGATCGTTAATATTAATTAAATATTAAATTGCTAAACAAAGCAAAAATTATAATAGAATAGAAAATACTGCCAGACATCCTTGGGATGAATAGAACTCAAAACAGCTGAATATCAGTTGACGATAATAATATGAGTGATATATGATGAAAATATTATGTACATACAATACATTACACCTAAAATACATCACAATGCATGATATTTTAAAAATCAATATTTAATAATAAAAACATAAAACTATATAAATCAATACATACATACATACCAGCGTCAACGTACCAGCTGTTCATGAACCGAAAGGTCTGATATGTGATGATGGTAAGAGGTCTGATGGTGTGAGTCTTGTTCCTTTCGGAGATGGGTAGGCCATTAAAGTGGGAGGCTACTTGCGAAGACACCCTAGCCGGGGACTTCCGATAGAGCTCACATAAATGCGGAGTACTGCCACTCAGTTCAAGACATGAACATTTGTAAATATATCAATAAAGGATCTGATCAATCTACTATTAGCGTCAGAAACCCAAATGATGAAGTGGAAAACTACGTGAATGGCCGGTACATAAGTACATCCGAAGCTGTCTTGGCGAATATTAGAATTTCCGATCCACGAGCGTCATCCTACAGCCTTGCAGTGAGCCGTCCACTTAGAAAACGTCCAAAGGGTGTATTTTACCGCAGAAACGGCTAAACAAGTAAAATATTAGACACAGAATCAGACAGTAAAATCAAGACTTCGCCCTACCATACAGTGAAGACATATGGAATGTAAACAATGTTTGATACAAATAGAATATAAACTATTGCAAATAAATGATAAAAGCCTAAATGATTTTGGATGACCATCTTCAGTTCATACAAAACAATGCTACAGATATAATACAAATGATTTGACCGCTCTTATCAATGATAGATCAAAGATCAAAGACATGCTTTTGAGACTATAGTCGATAGCGTGATTAATAACAAGAGAAAAATATTTTTATTTTTTTTGGTTGCCCCAGGTGGCACTGGAAAGACGTTTCTTGCTAAGATAAGACAATCAGGGAAGATAGCGATAGCAGTTGCTTCGTCAGGAATTGCTGCAAAGAGTTGCAGCAATTCAATTAAAGGATGAAAAAAATGCTCATTCTACAACTAAACTTCTGGTAAGTATCCGAAAATATTGAGCAACAATCTACATGTTCTATCCGCAAAAATGCGAAAACTTAAATCATGCTTTTGAGAAATTTTAACCACCGAGCATATGCAATGGGTCGAGGTTGTTTATTAAAGAATTCAAGGATAATTGACTAGTAGCGACCATTATCACCGGCCCAGCAGCTGGTCAACTAGCTCATATACCGAGGATACCGATGACCCCAACTGACCAATTCCATTTAAACGGCTTCAATTTATTTATTTATTATATTTATTTAATTTATATAAATGATCTACCTAAACTTGTAAAGGATGATCATGAGATTGTACTGTTTGCTGATGACACGTCACTTTTATTTAAATTAAAGCGACGACTTACTAATATTGACGATGTAAGCAATGCAATCTCTTAAGTTGTAACATGGTTTAATGTAAACAACTTATTACTTAACAAAAAATAACGAAATGCATTCGTTTTATACTGCGAGCTTCGTTCTATACTGCAATGTTAAAAATTAAAAATTTGAAACGAATATATAGATCTCGTCAACACCACAGTGTTCTTCTTAGGCATAAGTTTAGATAATAAGCTGCAATAGGGCCCGCACATAGATAAATTGTCGAAGAAACTCAGCTCTACGGCATGCGCTGTTAAAAAGATCCGACGTAGACTCGTTTACTTCAGCTACTTTCATAGCATTGTCTTATGGCATTCTGTTGTGGGGAGTGCTTCTGATATTAACACCATATTTGTGTTGCAGAAGAGGGCTGTTTGTGCAATTTATAACATGGGCCCCAGAGAATCACTAAGAAATAAGTTTAAACAGATTAATATTATAACAGTGCCTTGTCAGTATATAAACAAAAATTGAATTTAGGTATGTGCACAAAAATGTTAATTTATTTCACTTTCAAAACTTTCGTGAGTTGTACTATACATTATGATAAACACGGGCTTTACTCACGTATTATTTTGTCGATGGAGGCACCGACACTGTTTCGATTCATCTAGAGAATCCTCATCAGGGTGAGTTTGATCCGCGGTCCGCACGTTGCCGCTCGAGTTCACGGTTCGCACTGCGGGTGAGGTATCTTGCGGCGCGAGTCGTGCGTGCGGGTAGAGGTGGAAACGTTGTCACGGCAGGCGGTAACAAATTTAGTGCTAGTACTGGCTCTTCGACTTCGCCACTCGTGCCCACAACATTGGGAAGTTGAGTAAGTGGTCGGAATATTGTCTTGATGCCATATTTCTTTCGGAACAAGTATCCAATTTTATCCGTCACCCTTTTCCCAAACGGTAGACAAGCTGCAGCTCTCTCTACTGACATCTGACGTTTTCTTGAGGCTGAATTGGCAATGCGAAAACTTTGATTCTATCCGTAGCCATTCTTCTCCAGTGCAATCCTGACGTGTGATAACTCTGCATCTAGATATTGAGGGTGGCATAGTCTCAAAGCCCTTTTAATTAGTGTCCTAGGTACTGATGAAAGGTGGGCCGGATGATGGTGAGAGTCGGCTCTTAGGTACCTATCTGTGTTGTGTGTGTTGTATCTGTGTTGGTTTACGGTATACCGAGTGGGATAGGCGACCTGTATGTTCACGTTTAACCAACACGTCCAGAAAAGGTATCTCACCGTGAGTGGAAATAACCACTCGTCATGATATACTTTATCACTGTCATGTACTCGATAGGTAAGTCTGTGGTCTTTAACAAATCTTCAATAATAAGGATGGTGTCCGCTATCGGTACATTAGTGAATAAAGAAGTGACATCAAAACTCCCCATTAGCTCTCCATTGTCAACTACCACATCTTCTAGCAACTGTGTAAAATGCGTAGAATCTCTCACGAAGCTCGCAGTTTTTCCTGTGAGAGGCAGTAGTACGTCCGACATATACCGAGCTGTTTTATAAGTTGGTGAGTCTATTTGGCTAACAATTGGGCGAAGAGGCCAGTTTGCCTTGTGATTTTTTGGGAGACCATAGGTTTTAGGCGCCGTAGGGTTTGTAGGCAATAAACTTCCATACACGTCATCAGGCATGGTCAAAAGTAACTCCTTGAGCTTTGTTACTACTCTTGCCATAGGGTTGTGACAACGTTTCCACCTCTACCCGCACGCACGACTCGCGCCGCAAGATACCTCACCCGCAATGCGAACCGTGAACTCGAGCGGCAACGAGCGGACCGCGGATCAAACTCACCCTGATGAGGATTCTCTAGATGAGTCGAAACAGTGTCGGTGCCTCCGTCGATAGAATAATACGTGAGTAAAGCCCGTGTTTATCAAAATGTAAATTTATTTATTTTTAAAAAATCCGATAATCATAGTATTAACACTAGAAATAAAGATAAACTCGCTGTTTTAGGCTCGCTAAAGTTAATAAGTCTTTTATAGGGCTATGTGTACGCTTCTATAACAAGGTCCCAAGCGACGTGTTAGATTTGTCGATTGGACAACATAAAAACGTAATTAAACAGAAACGGTATATTAAAAAATATCTGATTATTTAGATGACAAAAAAGCTTGGGATGAATCTGCTCTAACTTGACTCGGCATCCGTAACAAAATTGTCAAGGATCATACAAATAAGTGTGAAGACCAGTCAAGTTTCTTGCCGGATTCTTCTTGAACTAGGGTTAGGAGGAACTGGCACCTAGATTCACTAGCATGTAAGCAGTCGATTCAAAGTGGTCCTTGTGATTTTATTAAATAAAAATTTATTGAATTGAATTGGTAAAAACATCTTTCGCGTTAACTATTAACAAGTCCCAAGGCCAAACCTTCGAATTAGTAGTGATCGACCTACGAAAAGAATGTTTTACTCATGGCCAACTGTATGTTGGCCTATCGCTGGTCGGATCTCCTGAAAATCAATTTATTTTGCTGCCACAAAATAAAACAACATCAAATATTATTTACAGGGAAGCTCTGACATAATAAATTTAAAGGCTGTTTTGTAGATATGATACAATAATAAGAAATATAATTAAAATAATCAAATAAAAAAGTAATTAAAATAATAATAACAATTAAAAAAAATATTCTAAACATTATTTTTAATGTACTCTTTCTTAGAATTCCACGACGAGAAAAAAAGGGTGTGTGTGTTAAAATTTAGAATTTTTGAAATTCATGTTAAATACCCGTGCGAAGCCTGGGCGGGCTGGCTAGTATATTATAAAAATATAAAGATTGTAATGATAACAGTTGAGATAGCTTCAGTTTTGTAAAAACAAAGCAATGTCGTGCCAATGTCAATTAACAAATTCATACGGTCGGGCACAGAGTAAATAGAGCCAGTTAAGTTTGTATGGCGGGTTTAAATGTGACAGAAGGGGCTTGTTTTGTAAAACTTCAACCTGTTTTGCAAAATCTGAGAAGAAACGTCGTTAGTAAAATTATTTTCTTGAAGTTCCTAGCCTAGTGCGGACTGCAGATGAGTCCGCAACGAATTATTTAGCGCTTTTCTGTTGTAGATCGATACAGACGTATGCGCACACGCTCTCAAAATTTTCGCGCCTCCCCAGCCCCACTGACTGTTATGCAAATTTATCGTAGTTTAAACCGTAATAAACTGGCGAAAGAAACCGCGAAGCACGGCGGAAATATCCACAGTTGGCTGACAGAAATCACGGAGCACGGTGTTAAAAATTCCAACAACGCGAATATTTTCACGGGTGGCTGTAAAAACTACGGTGCGCGGCGAACAAAAGCGCGAGTCGCGTGAAAAACCAAGTGGCACGGCGGAAAAACCGCTAGTGCCTGATAAGAAGCGTTCGCCGTAATATTACATACTAATTTTTGCCGTGGAGTAATCTATAATAGGCACTGGGTCTTAATTTTATTATTTTATTAATAATTTCATTTTATTTAATTCAATAAAAACCGTTCAGCCCACGCTGCGTCTTATAAGTAGGTACTTACGTTGCATAATTATTATTTTATTTTATTTATTAAAAAAATCTACAGCCCTTAAAAAATGACAATAAATTAAAACTAGGCTAAACTTAAAGCCAATAATGGACTTACATTTAAAGATAATGTTTGTAAACAGACAGTAAATTTTACCTTACGGACATACTAAATAGAGTAAGTAAGTAGGTAACAAAAATACACTTAGCAAAATAATAGACTAATGTGTATGAAAATAAATATTAATTAATATGAAACCTAGGTACATAAAACACACATGCATAATATATCTAGACGTAAATATGCACTATATCATAGGTACTAATTTGAAAATGAAAATGAAAAATAAAAGGTTAGAATTATGATTTTGTAGATGGTGCATTAAAACTGTTCCCCCCTCTAAAATGTTTAATGTTTATTTTTTAAAAGTTTCTTTGCTACTATGAAATATGTCATTTGAGTTGAATTTATTATTATAAACTTTATGCAGTCTATTCACTATCGAATGCTGTGCATAGTTTGTAGATGAGTTCGAGACAGAAAACAACGTTGTATGCCTTGTGCGAGTTCTTGGAGTATAAAAACTATTACCATTGAAAATAATTTGTATCTTATATTATTGTATAATATTCCGTTCGTTTCTATAAAAAAATGCATTATGTAAACTGTAGGTATATTTAAAGGTTCGACTCTTTGCTCTATAACTACTCTATGGCCAAGTCCCGATGCAGACTAATAAAATTATGTAAATGCCAGAAGCACGTGCCAATTTGAAAGCTTCAACTGGTAGGTACCTTCAGGGTTGTCACTTTTGCTGCCTCACTCTGACCTTAATGGCAGCTTATTAGGGAAAATTTCGTTTACATTGCTTCCAATAAACGTTTTTTATTTTAAAATAAC
Organism: Lampropteryx suffumata; assembly: GCA_948098915.1. Lineage (NCBI taxonomy): Eukaryota > Metazoa > Arthropoda > Insecta > Lepidoptera > Geometridae > Lampropteryx > Lampropteryx suffumata. Next base: position 8,278,217 of record OX402553.1, read on the forward strand.
GTTTATACATTTGTCCCGATAACTTTATTAAAATGGCGAGTTTTATCTTGAATACTGATTGATTATGTTTTCAAAATTGTTTTATTTAAAAAAAAGTTAATTTATTATACAAAATTATGATAACTTATGATTTTATGATTCAAACTAATTAAATAGATTTCGTAAATTAGAATGTGCATGATATTGTACATTCTAATTTTATTACCTGTTATTGCATCAATTATAATCCTTACACACACATATAACCCAACACAAACACACCAATTAAACCCACAACACAAACACACCAATTAAACCCACTTACACGCATACACATTACTCCTGCACTCTGATTTTACGAGTATTTATTAAATTTAACATTTATTGTTTAAGGCTCAATGTATAGATTGTATATTACTGATGTGTCAAGATCATTAATAACGCTTTATGGAAAAATACCTTTGTGACATTTAAACAACCAAAGCCTTTAAAAAATAGATACAAGCTGCTTGCAAAGTCTACCACATTATGTCTACCGCTCTGTAACGAGAAATAAACAAATTTAGGTATATTATTATTATTTGGGTGTAAGCTAGTATATCTTGATCCAATATATAAATATATATCTCTACAACTAAAATAATTATCTTTAAGTTACGTCTCCGTCACAAATTACCATAAATACACTCGTGCTCTAAAAATCACGATTTCGTTGAAAAAATATGAATCTGATTTATTTAACAGGAAATCCGGAGCAGCCCTAGCGTTGGTTTTTCACAAAAGTTCGCACCAGCTTGCCTCACCCTAAAATCAAATCGCTTACTAAACGAAATGCACTTTCAGTTTGTGAATAGCTCTATCTGAGTCAGGCGTTTTAAATGTAATTAGAAGACTGCGTTGCTAGGGACTCTTTGTAGCAACTCAAGCTGTTTTATAAAAATGCGTTTAATTAATATTATGATGTCCAGACGTGCCTTTGGCTAGCCTATGGCTGTTTTTGATATGCTACGTTACGCTGCTGATGTTTATGAAACCTCCAATAGGATAACTTAATTTAGATTGCTTGGGTGAAATAAACACTGAAACAAATTATTTAGAGATGCCCCCATATAGAGCAGAGTTGTTTTTTTTTATTTTTCTATTCCATCGTTTTGCATTTTGTAGGATGTGTATGTTAAAGATATGGTTATTTAATGGTAGGATGTTTCATAAGCAATTGTTTGATAAATATTAAGATTTAAAGTGGCCATTTTTGATAGAGGTTTATCTTTACTGGTGAAACTCTTTTTTGTAGAAACCTGAAACGTTATCTAGATAAATAATCGAATACTTCTACGGCTAGTAAGGCTTAATAGATTTGGTAATAGATTAGCTTTGGAATGGAAATGGTCATATAGTTTCGTAGCTGCGCTTTGATGAGTAAGTCAGCGCTTAGCTACCTCACATATATCTGGTGAAAAACAACCTAAGGCAGCGTATCAACTAGAGATGTGCAAGGAGGCTAAATGAAAAAGTCATACTATCACTTTTTGCCTGTAGACAATTTGCTTGGCATCACTGTTAGCAATAAGGCTGCTCATTGTATCGCCTTTTGTAATTTTCTGTGTAGTTTTCAATTAAATGTTAGATAGATAGATAATCTTTGCTCAGCGCAGCAACCCTACTGGTGTTTTTTTTTCTCACGCACTGCTCGGCTTTCTTGCACATTTCTGTTGAAAAATCTGTCTAAGATAAGATATATTTCAGACAAAAATATATACTAAACTCACGCCTTCTCAAGTAAAATAACACTTAATTTCTCGAACGTAAGAGAATCGATTCATTTCTGAACCTTAGCCTAACAGACACTCAAGACATAAGTAACTAAAATCTCTGAAAGTTGCAGACAATGATGATGATCTACGTGATCTTACCTATCTGCCAACAAACGCAATCATCATTTTAATATGAGTACTTTTAATCTTAACGATAAAAATAAAATACCCAAAAACTCATTAACACAAAACTCGATCCAGACCGAAATAGATGTAATCCCGAATAAATACTAACAAAATAAGACTTAAGGACGAAAGCTTTGCGTACACTTATAGCTGTCGATAAGCGACTCGGGTTTTTATTTATGATCTAATCATTGTCTTTTTACCTAATTGCTCTGATATGTTTGTCTAACATTGTTAAATCATCAAGTCACACTGTCTTGGTCTATGTAGATTTCATCATTATAAAGCTAAAGAATCCAAATATTATGGTATTTTTCTTCACAATTATTTTTTTAATTTTCATGATACCTTTACATGATCTGTTATCTTATGTTATTTAGAATTAGAAATATATATTTAAAAGTATCATTATCATTGACCTTTGTTCATCTGTTTAAGATGATTTCCTGGCGTCAGTAAAGTTACAGAGCAGTTTATTGTAATTAAAAACTTTTGTCCATGGATCTACTCCAGCTAGCTGAGGTGGGTGAAGTTTCCTCTCTACTGACGTCACTCTGTCTGGGATTCTGTTTGGTAGCGCAGGGCTTCCCAGGTACCCACACCAACCTCTCGACCTTGCCGACAGGACCTGCAGGAAAGTGTAAAAGACTTAAAAGTATTCTATCGACCACTTTTGGCATTTTGACTGTGGCGCAGTGGCCCGGCTAGTGACAAATTTGTATTATATCTCGCGTCCAGGGTGTTTCTATATAACATATTTCAAAAAAAAAGTATATAGGTGGTACACATAATACATATTCTACGTGCTTTGGGACCAGATGATGCTAAGTGAAATGTCCGGCATTTTTATTATTATTATCAGTGTTGTGGTTCCAATAGTACAATTTTTGCTTAATTTGGGGTAGCCGCTGTTGCGTGAAAATTCACAAATATTTATTTTAATATCAAGTAAATATGACCGAGCGAGCGCGAAGGGCGAACTAGTGTTTTCGTTTCAGCTTAGGCAAAAATGCTTTCGTATGTCTGTCCGGCCGGCGTCTGTCCGGATGTTCTCCTTTACAGGTCGCAATTCTCAACCGATTTTCGTCAAATTTTGTGAGCAGGTTCTATAACTGTTTTATTTTTTGTCGATTGGGTTTTGGAAATTTTTGAAAATGGCTGAAATGTGGGGGCTTAAAACATAAAAAAAAGTTATATATCAGTCATTTCGAAAACCGTTTGGAGGTCTACAGCTCACACAGAAACTAGTATATTTGCTTAGATAATATGTACAAACACACAAAAGCAGAGCAAAAACAAAGGACTAAAATAACAGTGTGCTGTATACGCCCCAACAAGTGGACGCGAAGCTTTAATATAAAATAAGAGCCTTTTAACCTCGCGGGAACAATACCCCGACGTGGGTTGAATATTTATTCACAGATACTTTAATTGTGAGGTTATCTGCGTGAAATAGCATTGTTATCGAGATTATGCGTACCTAATGTTTCTTCTAAATAGTCACCATAATAATAAAACCACAAATAAGTGTATGATGAAAAATAAATTGGACAAGCACAGTAAAGGCTCCGAAGTCGTAATGATAAGAATGGCTAGTCGTCAGAACCCAATGTCACAGTTAAGTTATCTAAATACTGTTTTAAACGATTTATAGATAGCTCAACTGATCCAGGTCACTGCCAGAGGGTAGCGTCCTCAAAACACTAGTGGCATTGCCACGTTAAAAGCAATGCTAATATGCTCGGCCAGAGAAAGAAACCGCTCTTTTACAGTCAAAGCTCAATAATAAATTCTTGACTTGCGTTGGCTCCTCATATTAAATTTAAAAGTCCAACGATATGCCACCCGATGGGGTATCTTCACCTTACAGGTTCACCTTCACCATTACCGTACAGGGCAGGTTTTCCTAAATATCATATCAAAGTCTTTATTTCATAACATTGAAGGGGGCACTTATATGAATTATCGTGTAACATTTTATTACTAAAGAGTAATAAATAAATAATCCCGGACATTTCACACAGCATCATCAGGCCCTAAAGTAAGCAGAGCTTGTGTTATGGATACGACATGACTGATATACTACTTATATGCTTTTTTTTTGTAAATACATACATAATTATACATAGAAATACCCAGACCCAAGACAAATACTTGCAGATCATACAAACATTTGTCCTGCGGCGGGAACCGCCGCGGTACGATTCCCGATTATTATTAGGGGATTATATTATTAGATTATTATTAGGGGCGAACTGACAGACAGACAGACAGACTGACAGGCTGACATGGCGAAACTATAAATGGTCCTTGTGGACTTTGGATTATTTCACAGTTTGTTCTAAAGTTTTTTAACGGCAGCATTAAAAGCTGTTTTCAACATATTTTAACAACATGTTTTTATTTATTTAATTATTAACGCGCGCACTATAATTAAACGATTATTATATAAATGTGTATGATGCACAAAACAGAAGTTATGATAATTCATTACAATTACGGTGTCCCAACATTCATCATAATTCTAGGAAAATTCAAAAACAGAAAAAAGAGAGAAAGCGTTTTGACGTATTTAGTGTCGTTTAAAAATAAATTACACAATTTATATTGGAAATTTACTAAAGGTATTTTAATATATCGGAATCTAACTTTAAAACGCTTGAGTCAAAAGCTTGCAACTTTCTTCAAACATCTCCATAGAATGTTTCGAGAATATGATTATAAAAGTGCTCACTCAAGAGAAACAAGGCGCGGGTCAGTTAGTCAGGTAATAAAAAATTGATATAAACCGGCTCGTGCTGAAATTGCTTTCGTAAATTTGCTAACATGGCGACCGGGTGATTTACTGTGAACGTAATTGCAGGATACGTTACAAAAACCGTTCCAATGTACGCTATCTGCATCTCTTAGCGACCCAGAGAATGTATCCAAAAGTACTTACTACGTTACTAGAATATTATGTTGATTGGGCCGAGGACCGGCCGCTCTCGATAAAGCCTACATATTTGAGTCGAGATCCTGGGTCCGAAGGAACAGAAGCCAATCGTTTTGTCAAAATTATTTCACGGCGTTTGGTAATAACATCGCGTGACCCAAGAGCTGGCTCCTATCTGGCCAAGCTTATTAGCAATACCGCCAGTGTCTTGGGCAAGCTGCCCTCTGGCAGGGATCTTGGTCAGTTGAGCTACCTATAGATCTTTTTATGCTGTTTTTAGATAGATCAACTGTTTTACATATATTTAATATTATTGTGTTATATTATTCCGTACATTTCTGTAAATGTTACTAGGATATAGGTAGTAATCCTTTTAAAGGTTCGTATTATTTTCGATTGGCTTAAGTAAGTACTTTTCTTTTTCCTACGAATACCTACGAGTATATTCAAAGCTTATCAACAAAATAACGTCGCTATACAGTATTATGTTCAACACTAGACAATTTTGATCGGTCAAAAATCAGTCTTTGTACCCAACGATGTAGCGTGTTATTCTTTATTTGACATTTTATGAAGCACCGTACCTCTTATAAATTGATTAGTTACCTTCGTGTTATTTCATGTTTTATTGGATAATTTATATGAAATTATAATTAATTAATTGTGACTTCTTGGCACAAGGGTAAAAAATTGAGTTATAAGCGTGCTTTGTGATTTGTTCAACGAAGAATCCAAAAAAAATGTAGACTATAAAGTCATCGCGGAATAATCTGCGATGACGTTTAGAATAAACAAACGTCGACTGCGAGTTTGTTACAATATTTTAAACAAAATAATCACACTTGTTATAGACAAAATTCAATAATTACGTTTTAAAAACTAAAAAGAAACCGACTTCATTGAATTAAATTTGAGCCCATTATACATTTTTAGTGGAATGTAGATGTATTTTGTATATATATAATATGGGTAGGCCAAATAAACGCACCGCTCCAATGAGACAGCGAGGTATCGAAAGCACATGAAATCAGCATCGATGTATACAATTTTTAGATTTTCGTTGATTTTTCAGCTCGACTGATTTTGATAAAATTTATATGGGACAACCTGTGAAATATACCCGTTCAAACAAAAAAAGAATTTTTCAAATCGGTTCAGCCGTTTTTGAGTAATCGGTGAAAATACATAAAAAAAAAAAAAAAAAGAGATTCCGACGAATTGAGAACCTCCTCCTTTTTGATAAAGTCGGTTAACAAAAATGCCATTCTAGGTAAAGACGATTATTTTAGACCGTTCGGTTTGGCGAAGCAAACATTCCTATATTATTTATTTTTCTCTGAATTATTTCGGGATTTGTAATTTTGGTGATTTTATTTAAATAATTGAGTTTTTCACTCGGGTGTGATTATTTGGAATAAAAGATTTGTGTTTCTTTGTTATTCAAGCAAAAATGATTCGTATAATTGATTTATATAATATATGCAAGGACATGACTTTTATAAAATAACAAATATAACATAAGATAAGATAACATACTATAATACTTTGTGACGTCCTATTATAAACAATATATAATAAATGGACACTGGCTAAATTGCCATCATGGCAATTTAGCCAGTGACATGTGCCATTAATGAAGAAGAAGAAGGATAAGAAGACAAGACATTGTCTTCTTATCTTAGGAGTTTGGACTTGGTTATTTTTATTTTGAATGCAATGCTTAAACTTTTTGAATACAGCGTTTATTTAAGTGTTGATAGGAGACTACCTAAATATCAAACGAATTTTGTAGAACTAAAGAATGAGCTTGGTTTTATACTCTTGTCTTCGCAATCTGTAAACAAAGTACCAAAATAAATCATCGATTTTTAATTCTATTTCAGGAAAGGCTTCGATTTTCGATAAAGGTTAACGATGTTATCCGGGGCCATGGTGAGAGCATTCCGAATTAGGTTATGTCCGTGGAGTGTCTCTAATGGATTCCGCTATTGAGCTACGCTATTGGGATCAAAGGAATTTTAAAAAGGTTTGTAGGTTGTTGTAGTTTGTGAAAGTTGCATTGTGTAATTTTTTACTGGTTGCCAGATCATATGTATACTATCGTGAAACGGTAGAGGTCTTGAAAATATTTTTGAAGTGATAGATAAGTGACTTCTTATGCCCGGCTCCTCCTTTCTTATACTAAACCACAGCGCTAGTTAGGTTAGTTTAAGTTATCACTTCTGTCAAGCGTCCCGAGACGCACTCGTTTTTTTTTTATAAATGAGTGTTAGGAGTACCTAAAAGCATTAGCAGAGCACAATTATAGCATTTTTAGAACTAGTCTCTCTGTCTGTTTTTGGTAACACGATTGGCGTTAAACTACTGGAGCGATTTAGATGAGGCTTTAATTGTATGTCTATCTGAAATTTATTCCGTATGTAATTTTAAAAGCAGTTTTTTCAGTTAGTGCTGTTCGATTTCAAGTTCCACAGAAAAGCGCGAAACAATTTTTTCAACATAACCCAAAAAAAGAGGTTAAAGTTTGTGTGAAAAAGTGCTTTTTGATGAATATACTTCAAACTGAGTTTACATAATTAATTATTTTAAATACCACTTTTAATACTTTAGTTATTAATTAAAAGAAATTCACACAAAACTTGAAACGCGAGGACGAAGCCGAGTGCGGGTTAACTTGTAGTTACACAATAAGAATAAGAGTATATCCATACATCCATACTAATCATTAAATAGATGGACAAATATTTAGTACTATACTGCCTATCTATTCCCAATGAGTTAGACACGATGCAGATGCATGCACCTCCCTCCCGCCGGAATCCTCACGTGCAACCTCAAAGAGGAATTTGTCAAATTTCAAATTTCTATTTGAGGTTGTATTTGTGGATTGTGTGCGCTAACCTTTTACTAACGCTTTTGGGAATAGATTAGCGGAATAGTACTAAATATTTGTCCATTTATTTAATGTTTTGTAATGGATTTCCGCAAGGTCACCCCTGAATCAATTATCTATCCATACTTATATTATAAATATGGAAGTGTCTCTGATTGTTTGTCTATTACCTGCTCACGACTAAACGGCTGAATGGATCTTTATAAAATTTAGTAAGAAGATAGTATGTATTGAGATTGTATATTGGGGACGGACATAGGCTAACTTATACATTTCTGTATGTACATAAGTGTATTAATAAACAATTATTAATACGACCTTGACATTGGCAAAATTGACATCATTATGACACATGCCATAAACGAACAAGATGAAGAAGTAGGAAAGAAAGAGAAGCTGTAACGTTGCGTCTTGTTGAACATGATTTGGCAAATTGTATAAAGAGAAAACTAGCAACGTAATATTAAATGTTAAAACGTTCATTGAATTACTTGTTAATAATGCGCAATAAATCATTTAATATAAACAAAAGTGAGTTTGACATGTCACTACCCGGCTTTATTAAAATAATATGTTGACAGTTTTATTATTCATGCATAAAATTCAATGAAAGGCAGTTAAATTATTCACGTTCTATAATACTGATTTGCCAGATCATCGTTCGATACTTAGCACTATAAATTACATGCATCTGCCTGTGGCTTTGTACAAGTTGTACCTGCAAAAAAAGTAGCCTTTATCCTATTCCAGGTCTATATCTATGCCAAGTTTGACATAAATCTGTTTAATAACGTTGTATGTTTTTGTAAATTTTCTTAATTCTACGATTTTAGGAGTGTAATATAAATAAATATATATATAATTTATAACTACATAATATTTATAATGTGTGTATGGCGTAGTGAGCCTGCATTCGATGTAGAAGGTTGGTTGAAGGTTGAAGGATGTAGAAGCTCCCGCTGCGGGATTTTTTTTTTGTATGATTCGCATGTTGGATCGTGTCTGGGTGTTTTTCTATGTACTTAAAAAAATATGAAATTTCAAAAAAGTATGTAAGTAGTAGAAATTATAATAAAAATAATTTATTTGGAACAAATATGGCAGGTAACAAGATATTAAGTCACAAAGTATGTTCACATATTTTACCAAAGCATATTGATATGTAAAGTTTAATGTTTTCAAAAACATTAAATTAAACTATATAGTATTCTATTTTAGTATTAATAAATGATATTCATTAGTTTTCAAGAAATTTGTTAACAGTGCAAAAAGTTCTGTCAAAAAGCCACATTTTTTTTTACCAAAGAACTTATTGGCTACATCTTTATTTCGTTAAAAATTTTAATGTTCTTAATGTTCCTATAGCTATGAATAAACGAATTGAGAAAACTAATCCTGTAATGGGCACTTTAAACAATAAATAATGCTAAAAATATACATAAATGTGAGTGCAAGTGAAGCCGAGCAAAGGAACAATAGACCGTTGACTGCTTTTTATTGTTTACCTCACAACATAAAAACAGCCTTTCATGTCAAACGGCTTGAATGAAAAACGACCTGAGGTTTTTTTCATTGTACCTAAATAACGTTATGTGACGTATACGAACATAGCGGTCACATTGGTGGTTCGGTTGTTTGGACTAGCCTAAATTTCTCTAAATATGTACTATCCTTTTTTTGATTACACAAAAGTCTGAAAACTCAAATTAAAATAAAATTTCGAAATGACGTTTTAAAACATGTCGAATTTTTATCTATAAATTCTACTCTGCGCTACATACGAGTAGCATAGGACAAAAGAACGACCCGGCTGAATCTTGCATAACTTAGAGGACTAATCGCTTTTATGCTGTTTCATTTGATATAAAATAACAAATTTACATTTTGAGTATGGTTATTGTAGGTACCTATTTTTGATAAACAAAGTGAATTGAATTTGGTTACACTTTAGATTATATTTCGTAATTGATGCCCGCGGCTTAGCACGCGTGGTACCTATATAAGAAGCCTATCTCTATTTACAAGATACAAATTCTAAATTTCATCAAGATCCGATCAGCCGTCTAGTCGTTAATAAAAATTAATAATTTAGTACGAAGCATGGATGAATGTCTATCAATAAAAAATAATGACCTATTTATTTTTAGGTAACCAGTACGTAATAATAACTTATCTATGTTATAACTCACACCGTCCGGGGACAAATAGACAATTTGGGTTAAATAAATTGCTGAGATCTGAAGATAACTTCACCCTTGAGCACGATCGAAATAAAATGAACCTGGGGTTACGTTTAGAATGGTAAAAGTAATGGCGGTCTATTTTATTTAAATTGATGTTCATGCTTAAATGAAATAATGACTCTTAGAGATAAGAAATTTAGATGCAATATTGTCTATTATTAGATCTTTCCATTGCGTGATTAGCTGCACGCGTATCTCTTCTTTTAACCGACTTCAAAAAAGGAGAAGTAAAGATAATTCTATAGTATATCGATAGTCATTGTCGAAACAATGTTATACACAAACTAATATCGTAGACGATCAGTCCGAAGTACGCTACAGACAAAACTATGCTAAATCAGACTAAAAAAATAAAAAGTTCAATGTTGGTAACTAAAGTCACCATCGACTGTTGAGTGGAGGCATGATTTGTCTGATTAATCGCCTAAAGCATCCTTAAAGGTGCACCTACTTCACTAGAAAACGTACAAGATGTCTAGTCTAGTCTACCAAGCCTTCGGATTATTAGGCTCATTAATAAATAAATAATCCCGGGCATTTCACACAGCATTATCTGGCCCCAAAGTAAGCAGAGCTTGTGTTATGAGTACTACATGACTGATAGTAAGTAAGTAGTATACTTATATATATATATATATATATATATATATATATATATATATATATATATATTTAAACATACATATTATACATAGAAACATTATTATTATTATTATATTATTAGTTATTTTTATTGTATCCTATTATGTTGGTATGGACGTTTGTTACTTACAGAGGTAAAGCTTGGGATGAATCTGCTCCAACTCAATTCGGAATCCGTAACAAAATAGGCTCATACAAAAAAGTGTTAAGACCAGACGAGTTTCTTGACGGATTCTTGCGTCAAGAACTGACTTTAACTGGGGTTAGAAGGAACCAGCACCTAGATTCACTAGCATCTATGAAGACAATTCAAAGTGGCCTTGTAATTTTATTGAATAAAAAGGTAATTGTAATGACAAAACGAATTTGAATTAAATTTCGTTTATAAATATAGATTTGAACCTGTCATAACATAAAGGCATATTATTGTCTATGTAAAACGCTGTTATAGCCGCGGGCAGCAGCTAGTAAAAAAATAATGAAACAATTCAACCTTTATAAACTTTAATACATTTTAGGAGTTCTTTTTCATGTTACATTGAGTAGGAATGTTTTGATAAGTTTGTACGGCTGATTAACTTTTAGGGTTCTATAGAACAAAACAAAATCAAGCCACGTGAATCGCACTATGCAAGTAATATAAGTACGTATACGAGTATTTTAATCTTTCAGCTTACAATACAATCATTTATTTAATATCATTTAATAACACCAGGTTACAGTTCAGTTTTTGTACAATAGGTATATTAAAATATACTTAACCTGAAACTAAAAACTATATTCAACTTAGGTATATTTTATCTGTCAATAAAAAAATAACTAATATTATAAATGAGAAAGTAACTCTGTCTGTCTGTCTGTCACATTTTCACGCCTAAACCGCTGAGCCGATTTTGTGAATTTTGGTATAGACATACATGGGACTTTGGAGAAGGATATAGGCTACTTTTTAGGTAGGTACCATGCGTGCAAAGCCGCTGGCAGCAGCTAGTCTATTATAAATACATAAATGACGGTCTTTTATTACAAAAAATAAATCAGAGAAATTCGTTTAGCTTGCATATAAGGAGTGTATATGTAATTGCTGAATCTTTAAAATGTTATGTACTGAACCCAGAAAACGATCCGTATTCACCATTACCCACACCTTAAAAATAAAATTATTGCAGGTATAATTTATTTCTTAATTCTGAACTCAGTTCGCATCGTCTCCTCTATTTGTCCGAGCACCATTTTAAATTGTGTGGAAACTCTATAATTCGCTTTGTACATCTGGCAATGTTCTAGAAAAATCGGATGTAGGTATTTAAGCACAGAATGGTCCAGGGTGGGGAACAAGTGGTGCAAAGCGTGGTCACCAAAGAATGTCATTACTGTGAATACGTTGCTGTTTATGTCTTTTCTGTCTAGAAGTGCTTCTATTTGATGGATTCCCCAATCTGGTGTATCACTCCTGAAATGGTATAAAAAATATTGGATAAATCACACAGCACTATCTAGCTTCAATTAGTTTGAAACCTAATACTTAGAAAACCTAACACTATGGGAACCTGTCAGGTGATTATGCAATTCAGATACTATAAAAAAAATACTATTAAAATTCAGTAATTATTGATGTATTCGTGTTTGAAGGTTGATGTTGATTGTTAGACATGCCGTTATATGAATGCCTCATACCAAATTAATGTACAGACGCATCGCCCCGATTGACCAAAGTGAAGTCTCAAAATCGTACTCCTCAGTGTAAATAAATAACTCTCATAAAGGAGTAAAATGGGGTGTGAATGTTTGTATGGAAACTTTTTATAGGTGGTAGGTGTGATTAGTTTGAAACTTATCAATAAAATTTGTTAAGGGCATAAAAAGCATCCTGGGGAAGGATTAAAGCTACAATTCCTTTAAAAAAAATGCGGACGAAGTCGCGAGCAACAGCAACAGGATTATTAATAAATGATCCTGGACATTTTACACAGCATCATTTAGCTCAAAGTAAGCAGAGCTTGGGTTATGGGAACCACATGACTGATACACTACTTAAATTTTTTTTTTGTTAATTTTGTAATTACATGCCATATTATTCATAGAACAACACTCAGACTAATATTTGCAGATTATAAACATTTGTATCGTGGCGGGAATCGAAACCGCAACCTTCTGCGTGTCATGTGGGCATTCTCCCATTGCACCACAGAGGTCTTCCTTAGCAAAGATAATCTTTTGAATTTAGAGAATATGGAGTATGGATATGGATTAATATGGGTTAATATTAGACTTATGACACTACTACGCTACCAAAAACTCAACAAAACTGTTCCATAATATAGTTTTAAGGCTATAACCTGATCAAATGATTTTGACGCGTAATCACGGCGCTCAAATTACGATTTTTTTATCAGAAAACTTTCAAATTAGGAATTCTGAAAAAAGTTAACGGATAATGGCCTCAATTCTGTTGGCACCAACCTAAGTAATTTTAGCTAAAATTAGGTTTTGAACTGTAAAATGAAACTTTGGTATTCTGCTGCTACCAACTTATCCTAATTTAATTGTATCTAACTTAATGAAGCGTTCCTAATTTAGTTTGATTGTACCAGCCAAATAAGTTTTACAAATGCTATGACTAACTAAATGAATAAATGAACCAACCGAATTGTCACCAATGTTTCAATTAGTTAGTCCGCCTATTAGTGTAAGCCATCAGTTTAAACGACGTCAACTTGGGCGGAAGACGATTATTATTGAATCTTTTAGACATTATTGACGACCTCTGTGGCCTGGCCGAGAAGCAGAAGGTTGCGGGTTCGATTCCCGCCGCGGGACAAATGTTTGTATGATCTGCAAGTATTTGTCTCGGGTCTGGGTGTTTTTATGTATATTATGTATGTATTTACAAAAATAGGATAAAAGTAGTATATAAGTCATTTGGTACCCATAACACAAGCTCTGCTTACTTTGGGGGCAGATGATCCTGTGTGAAATGTACGGGGTTATTTATTATTTAATATTTAAATTACAAAACTAACAGTTACTTTTAAAACAATTTGAAACAAGAAAGTAGGAGGCAAAATATTAAAAACACATACTATATTTCTTTTATAACTATTTTCCCTTCCTATGCAGATACTCCTAAATACCGGTAAAAAAAGATGTTTTTACCATACAAAAGTTGCTAGGGGCACCGTCTTGAAAGATAAGTAGGTACCTATGTAAAAGATATTATAACTGATAAAACAAGGAGAAAGTTATGCCTATCAAGTTTCTTTTGTTAAAAAGGTTTAATTCATTGTGGAGTGAACATTGAATATGAAAACAAGTTTGTTTAATTTTATTGAAATGTTTTGTAATAAGAGAGGTTTTTATAACGTTGTGAATCGTAATGCTTAGGAGAAATAGAAAAAGGTGTGTTGTGTTTTGGGTAAGGGAAAATGGCAATATATCATTAACGTTATAATCATTTGAAAACGGATACTTATTCCAATATTTCCAAACATTGCCATTGACATTTTCAACACCTCAATAAGTAAATTAAAGCGCATACTCAATGATAAATTCTTCTTGGTAAATCAATCGTAGTTTAATCATTATGTCTAATTGTTTTGTTTTATTTTTTGTTCTTCAAAATCTCATACTTTCATTGTTTTTCTAGAATCCGTCGTCTGCTATTGTATTTCTACATACTTATTTTCATTTTTTAACTACAAGTGGAAACTTTTAATTGGCCCTCTGTAAAATATATGCCTTACATATATTATGTATGTCATAATTAACAATGTACCTACATAGCTGTAAATTTTCCTAAAACGAATAAAATAAAGTAAAAAATAAAATATTAATAGGTCAGATTATAAAAAATCTAACGAGCTTCTGATGCCCTTTGATATTGTAACATGGGGTTCCATGTGATTATACTAATAATAATAATAAGTACCTGGATGACCGAGCTTTGCTCGGTATAAAACACTGATTAACGACGACGTTTCTGAAACTTTTTCCTAAAAATGAATCCTACCTAGATCGATCTGTCGCCCCCGAAACCACCTGCATACAAAATTTCATAAAAATCGTTGAAGCCGTTTCCGAGATTCAGATTATACAGGTATACAAGAATTGCTCGTTTAAAGGTATTCGGTAGATGATGGTGGCAATTCGGTTGGTTCATTTCTAAAATTAGGAATGGTCTAAAATATATTTTAGTTAGTAATAGCCTTTGTAAAACCTATTCGGTTGGTACCATCTAACTAAATTAGCTAAGCTTAATAAGCATAATAAAATTAAATTAGTTTAAGTTGGTAACAGCAGAATACCAAAGTTTCATTTTACAATCTAAACCTAAATTTAGCTAAAATTTGTTAGGTTGGTGCCAACAGAATTAAGGCCAATACCGGACATTTCACATATATTCACTAAGCCCCAAAGTAAGCAGAGCTTGTGTTATGGGAACAACATGACTCGTGTACTAATTATATATCTTTTATTTTGTAAATACATACATAGAAACACCCACATCCGAGACAAATACTTGCTGATCATACAAACATTTGTCCCGCGGCTGAAATCGTAAGCAGCATTGCGTCTCAGCCGGGCTTTGGCCCACTGCGAACAGAGGTCATCAATAAATTTCGTTCGTGCATTGAAATAGAACTATCTAGTAATCTTTAATTTTTATATAAGTTACAAAATACTACGACGTGATAATTCTATGATACTTTAATCTGATTCAATAAAGAAGCGAACTTTAAATGGCTTTTTAAGTCACGTTCTCTCACTCGCACTCGTACAATACTAATAGCAATATAATAAATAAATAAATTAATAATGCCGTTCATTTCACAAAGCATCACCTAGCCAGAAAGTAAGCAGTGCTTTTGCTATGACTGATATACCTGCTACTTAAAGGCTTTTTTTTAAATAATACATATTATAGTCAAACATGAGACAAATACTTGTCCCGTGGCGGGAATCTAACCCTATATATGCAAGTAAGAGGAAAATATGACTTAAAGTAGATGTTTAGTTATTAAGTGGTTAAATTACATTGGTTCGTCTCCATCTTTAATAGCCTCAGGGTGATGATGAGCAGCATTCACTGCAATGCTGAAGAATATAAAGCTGCCAGTGCAATTGATCCACAGCCACATGTTGACAGCTTGCCACAAGAGGGCACCACTGGCCAGCCGCATCCATACAGGGAGGGCAAAGCCTAATGCATCGTGCCAGCGGCAGTGCTTCTTGAAAAACCCTGGACGCAAAAACACTGATAGGAATCTGAAACAATTTTATTAGATAATTGATTCAGGCGTGACTTTGCGGAAATCCATTACAAAACATTAAATAGATGGACAAATATTTAGTACTATTCCGCCAATCTATTCCCAAAGAGTTAGACACGATGCAGACGCATGCACCTCCCTCCCGCCCGCAATTGAAAAGCCATGCAAAGCGTTAGTAAAAGGCAAGCACACACAATCCACACATGCAACCTCCCAAAGAAATTCGACACGTGTTTCACCTCTCCACGAGGCATCCTCAGGAACACTTGACTCACTGCGCATCCCGACGAAAAAACACTTGTTGCTTCGAGCAACGTCAGGCTCAGACTGTAGAAGACTGTAGTCGTTGGTCGAAGCAGCGAATTTCTTTGGGAGGTGGCATGTGTGGATTGTGTGTGCTTGCCTTTTACTAACGCTTTGCATGGCTTTTCAATTGAGAATAATTTCATAAGAATGAAACATAAAATAGCACGGGAAAAATCTTGTGGACGTCGGAACCCTATAAATAGAGCAAGCATTACAGTAGACGCATGTAATGTGTAACATCTGACATCTCAGAAAAAATAGTGGATAGCATCTAATGGCAAATTCTATCCCTGCGCGTGCTCATTGACAAATCAAATAGCACGCGCTTTCTCGGCTTCCTGCTACATACTTCCATTCCTTTTCACAAAAACACTTCCAAAAAGCAAGAGGAAATAAATAATTAATCCCGGACATTTCACACAGCATCATCTGGCTCCAAAGTAAGCAGAGCTTGTATTATGGATACCATATGACTGATATACTACTTTTGTACTTTTTTTTGTAAATACATACATATTATATATAGAAACACCCAGACCCGAGACAAATACTTGCAGATTATTCAAACATTTGTCCCGCGGCGGGAATCGAACCCGCAACCTTCTGCGTCTAAGCCAGACCTTAGCCCACTGCGCCACAGAGGTTGTCAAAAAGATGGAAAGATAAAAAATGTTACACATCAAAAACATATCTAACCTGTTGGCAAAACTGAAAATAAAGAGAAAAGGAAAGAAAAATAGTTCGGTGATAAATCCCAATTTCGCGTGAGTTGGTTTATCCTTCCTTGGGGTGTAGAACAGCACGGGCTCAAGCGCGCTGATCTCCAAGTCCATGAGCGTGTTTGTGTAAAGGTGGTGTGACAGCACGTGAGAGACGCGGAAATCTCTGAAAAATTATAACAAGCTTTAATTTTGTTAGTAGCAAGGCATTAGAGACCTTTTACGGCAAGAAAGTTTACAAAACAAAAATCCCAAATGTTTTTGATGCTCTTCAAACTTTAGCTATAAAAATTCTAAATGACAATGGGATAAACTTTTAGGGAAATAATTAAATTTCATTAGCTATTTTGGATGTTCTTACTTAAGATTGACTTGAAACTCGGTTGATCGGGAATATTATGGCTGATCACCGCACCAAAATTTTCGATTAACTGACAATTTAAAATAGTTTAAAACTAGTCAGCTCAGTTGGTAGAAACTCTGCCTTCTACGGTGTAGGTAAGGGTTTCAGTTATTGCTGAGTACAAATATTTTGTGTGATGAATATAGGTATTTGCTAGATTTGCTGATAAATGGCCCGTTATTGATAGACTATGTGCTACTGTAAAAAGCTTGAGTAAGTAAGTGTTTTAATTGTTAGTGTTATTGTTATGTACAAATTATTGTTAGTATAAACAAAATTAGCATTAGATAAGTGTATAGGTTTGTTCAAATAATTCGTGTTTCTTTATTATATTTAATTGTGTAGCCAAATTAATTGGTAAATAATTTTAGGGTAGGCAACCTACTCAATAATATATGTTTTTGTAGGTTGACTAGTCATAATAACAGTTACCTAGTTTAAGATAGAGATTGTTCCGTACTTGTATTAAGGACTTTTCTTTTTCTATTTCTTCATCTTTCATATTGTTTAATTAAATATAGGTAGATGTAACGGTTTGGATTTTTCTGTAATGTTACTCTTATTTAAATCAATAAATAAATGGGTGTTTGTTCAGTGTAAAACCCATTACAAAGTGTCTGAGGTATATATATATTATTTAGATAATTAATTCAGGCGTGTCTTTGCGGAAATCCATTACAAAACATTAAACAAATATATTAATATTTAGTCTCAGCACATCGATCGATGAAGCAACAAATCTGCAAGTGTTCAAGTGGATTCGAGAATGGTTTAGATTTACAATAAGATAGGTATTTTTGAAGTGAAAACTTCTTTTAGCGCGGTACGCATATTTTTAGATGAGGTAAAACCTCTGGACTCGCTACACCGTTACGAGACGCAGGGCTGCCGCCCTTGCCCCAATTGATTATAAACCTTAATTCACATGTTTACAGTCTACTTTTGTATGGAGAAGTTTACTGAGTTAGGTTCTTTGATATATTATCTACACTCTGAACAAAAACATAAAAGAATATTAAATGTAAAGTTTCTAATAACTAATAAAATACAATTCATAAATAAAATGCAATTCATAACCCAATACCCTAGTACCCATCTATAAAATATCTAACGCGCCAAAAGTTTTAACTTCTGTCGGCACTCCCGGAGTGCAACCCTTTATTTATTATTACTTTTTTTCCTTTTAAAACGCGCGGACGATGTCGCGAACGCAACAGCTATTATTATATAAAAAAAATATATATCTACTATTACAAAATTATTTCGCCTATGGAGAGCAACATTATCAGCGAGTAAAAAGGGTTGCATTTAGAGATCCATTCAAAAATTGCAATAATCATAAAACAAACAAAAAACTCTTTATAGAAATCATGCATTGGCGTCCTCTGCAAAAACCATTGATGATACATAAAATAATGTACTATATGTTTATAGTACTCATTATTACCTAGAAAAACTAATACGTCATTATTACCTAGTTCAGGAGGCTACATGTCTAACTATCATAGTTAAGAACATACTTAAGCATAAACGCGCGGATGATGTCGCGAGCGTTCCAGCCAGTCATAAATAACATTGATGCATTTTACAAAACGCTTTCTCACCTGTATGACCACAAACTCATATTAAACAGATACATTCTCCAATTCGTCTTCCTATGAATAAAGTTATGGCATGTTACGGTAAGGAACGCGAGGTTCACAGATGCGTAAACGTAACAGAACCAAGACAAGTAATAATCATCAAACCAGCAAGATAGAGCGCTGCTGATTAAAAGCGATAAAAACAACACGTCCGTTATGCTGTTGGCTGTTTTGGATGCATCCTTTGGTATTTTTTTTATCTTTTTGTAAGCTGCTCTTTTAAGGGTTCTGTAGAAGCCATCTTCGTTGAATGTGAATGGAGAGTTCCTTGCCGCTTTTGCGTCTCTAATGTAGAACTTGTTCCGCATTTTCTCTGTGGATGGACTTAAGTGGTGCGATTCAAATGCTTCCGTGATATCCGTACCCTTAAAGTGAAAACGAAATAGTGAGATGGAGCTTTTTTGCATCATTTCAGCATAATAGGTTTTTAGCACGTCATTTGCAATTTTGAAAGGACCTTCGCAACATTTTAGTTAAAATTTTTTTTTGTCCAATTTCTGTTGCAGACAAATGCACACAGGGGTGTTTGAATTTTCATGCTCTAGATAATAGTGCAAGAGTGTGTTTCTGAAAGACGGTACCTACCTAATCCTTTCACTATTATTTACATATTCTAACATCAGTAATGATTACAAGTATGATTCAGGGCTATATCATAACCTCCTCAAAAGGTACTTTCAGGTAGGTACTGATTTAAAGATTAGTGATCAGGAAAAAACTAGTGACATGACGCAAAAGAGAACTAAAAACCTTTGTTCGTATTCTTTTAAGACTTCTTAAGAGAAGAAAAAGTGATTATATACATAAGGCTTCCGTTTTTTTTCCTTTAGAAACGGAACCTAAAATTAAATATGAAAAATACCTTAGTCAGATCGATCCATTCCTCACCTCCAGGGTGCACCTTTATGAAACTCGTTAAGTCGTACAATTTGTCATGGACCCGCCAAAGCCCTTCCGCACCATCGTCCATGGCTTTCCCCTCTAGCCACTGCACGGAGTGTTTCAGACCATTATCCCTCAGTGACGGATATTTTAGTTGCGGGAAACTGACGTGTGTTTTCTTTTCCGTTGCCCTTTTTAGGGCCGATTGTAGCCATTCGGATTGCTTAGGCATTTTTATTTATCCTTAATGTGGGTTGTGTCACGGAAGTTGAACGCGATTTTGTCGGCGTGATGGAACTGAATGAGCAGAACTATGCATAATATGATTTATAACGCGATAATGCTAACATAGTCTTATCATATTATTGCAAAGGCAAATGTACACTAAGATATTAGGGCGGTTTCACAAGGGAGATTAAATTTAATTCTCGCTGTAAATGTGGTCAAGTTCTAATGTGCAATTCGCTTTTTCTATGGATTTACCTTGGTTGCGAAACACGAATAAGCTCACCCAACTGTGAATGCAGGTTTTTTCACCAATCCATCCATATTAAAATATTATATTTTCGAAAGTGTCTCTGTCTATTTTCTGTCTGTCTGTCGGTCTGTTTGTTTGTTCGTTTATTTTTTGATACTTTTTCAAGGCTGAACAGCTGAATGGGTCTTGATTAAATTTGGTAAGGAGTGTATCTTGGGAATGGAATAGGCAATTTTTTATGTAGGTACCATGCTTGCGAAGCCACGAGTAGCAGCTATAAAATGACCGGTCTCTATATTACGCAGGTCACGAAAACCAGCAATAGAGGTGAATTGCGAGATCACTGATTTCAAAAATACGCCGCTATATCTTTTCTATGTATAATATTAATGTATTTAAAAAAAGAAGATAATTTTATATAATCAGTCATGTGGTTCCCAAACCACAAGCTCTGCTTACTTTGAGGCTAGATAATGCTGTGTGAAATGTAGCATTATTTTTATTTTATAAGCTTAACTTCGCTACGTTCGATGGTGGGCGACAGGCGATTAATATGTAGCGACTGGTTTCTATATGTTCCTTGAGTGGAGTTATATTGCATATATTGCTGCCGTTATCGATTGTTTTACGTAATAACCCTACGGGTCCAACGTTACTAAGTATTGTTAAAACCACAAGCTGCCCACAAGTGCTTTAAGTAGAACTGATACGTACCTACGTAAGTACCTACTCATCATCTTACGTAACAAAATACTTTTTTTTATTTTGTAAATATAATATTGCTGGTCTATGTACACAATACCATTTAGCCCCAAACACTCATCATCTTACGTAATAAATACTTTTTTTTATTTTGTGAATATATATTGATGGTCAATGTACACAATACCATTTAGCCCTAAACATAGCTTGTCATATGGTGACTAGATGACTGATGGAATACTTATTTTTAAAATGCATACTGATGATACTTTATTATTACGTAAGTATAGAGAATATTTCTGCTGTTGAATTGTTAAGTATATAGGTATCACCGAATACGAAAACACGTATTGCTAGACTGCATATGATTGTTATGATTTGTACGTACCCACTGATAACCTTTACCCTGATGATCATGTAGATATATGTAATAAACTCAAGTCTAGCTAAATAACAGAAAGTCAATTTACGTAAAATAGAAAATAAAAGTGTTGATACGATGATAATTTTAATATTAGCTTTATATTAGTGTATAATACTTATAGACGAATACAAATTCAAAAAATATTTATTCTGATAACATACAGTTCACTTGGAAAAGTCAAAAAGGGTGGTACAAAAATACTTATTAATAATATTATAATTATTGTAATAATGTTTCGTTTGAAAACTAATCAATGTAATTTATTACAAAAATATTACGATTACGATTAGCCTACTGTGTCCCACTACTGGGCAAAGGCCTCCCCTTCATCTCTCCAGTCATCTCAGTTTTGAGCGTATTGGACAAAAAGATTAAATAAATTTAAATCATAAATACATCAATTGTGTAAAATGGTCATCAGCAAGTGCTTCGTCTAAAGAATAGTACGATTTCATACGATATTTCATTTATAGTTTCATTTATAAACTGTTTATAGTGTACTAGCCTACGACTTCGTCCGCATTTTTTTTGTAATTGTAGCTTAAATCCTTTACCCGGATGCAATTTATCTCCTTGCCAAGTTTTATTGATAAGTTTCAAACCAATCACACCCACCACCACACATTAAAAAGTTTCCATACAAATATTCACACCCCATTTAACTCCTTTATGAGGGTTTTTTGAAAAATTCTGAAACACGAATCCATTTATTTTCAATTTTAATTATTCAAATAAAGTTTCAAGAAAATTGCACCACGCGTTAAAAAGTTGGATACATTCGTTTTCACCCCTTTTCACCCTCTTATGGGGTTGAATTTCAAAAAACCCCGAATTAGTGGGTGGTTTCGCTATAAAAGGAAGCTGCTTTCCAAATTTCAGCTTTCTAATTTCAGAGGTTTCGGCTCGGCGATGATGAATCAGTCAGTCAGTCAGGTTAAGCTCTTTAATAGGTATTTATTTTGTATTAAGATAATATTTGGTCACAAAGATACTGTAAGTAGACCGATAAACAATGTTTTGTGTTTACAATATAACTTGTACCACTGTTATTTTAAGACTGGACTGAATAGATAAAGGAAGCGAACACTATCATTTTATTTAGTTTTCTGTAAACTCTCTATCACAACAGTATAGTTTTACCGTAATTGTTTTATGGCGGAATGGCTCCGAAGGATATGGATTACATACAATTAGCCCACGAAAGGGCAGCTGAAAAAAAAACACACGTTAGCTTCCCCCAGCTAAAATATCCATCGTTAAGAGATGAAGGTCTAAAAGACCCTGTACAATGGTTGATGGGAAAGGCTATGGATGATGGCGCTGAAGGACTTTGGCGAGTGCACAACGGGCTTTACGATTTGAATGATTTTATTCAAAGGCACCCCGGAGGAGCCGAGTGGCTGGAACTTTCCAAGGTAATTTTACTGCACGAATTGCAGGGCACTTAGAAATGTCCATTATTGAGCTTTTGTATAGTCAAAAGATGAATATTCTATTCTTGGTTCTTGTTTATCTAAATGCATATGAATGTATTTAACTGGCCTCATAGTAGTTGATAGGTAGCTCTGTCTTTTGCGCCGTAGGTTAGAGGTTCGATTCGCTCGCAGGACAAACACTTGTGTGTAGACATTAGTATTTGTTCTGTGTTTGGGCGGTATCATATGGTCTACTATAATAGCATATGATACCGCATTTGTTTGCATTTGGTTGCATTGTCCGCCGATATGTACTCATATAATTATGTATGTATAGTAGATGTAGTTCTATGCTAGCGCTCATGTTTTTAACCTTCTATTTTCACCAAGGCCAAGCCCAATGAAGCAAGGATTTAGGTCAAAAGGGGGTTTTAATTGTGACTTACAAAAGATTTTAATGATTTTCTTAACACAATATTTTCCCAAAAAATAATAATGTCTTTTGCGAAAACTCATTACGTAAATACTATAAACTTTCAGGGCACAGACATAACAGAGGCTTTTGAATGCCACCACCTAAACCCAGCAGTCAGGAAAATGTTACAAAAATTCTACATCAGAGACGCAAAGACACCTAGAAATTCTCCATTTACATTCAAAGAGGATGGCTTTTATAGCTCATTGAAAGCAGCTGTCTACGAGGAACTTAAGAAAATACCAGCACATGTTCCCAGACGCGCTGACAGGATCACCGATGGATTATTCATCACTGTACTCGTCACTTCCGCATTTGCCTGTTATACATCAAACTATTGGGCATCAATGGCTGCCTATTTCGTGGCGTCGTTATCACTCGCTTGGGTTGTAGTTGCGTCACATAATTATATTCATAGGAAAACTAATTGGAGGATGTATCTGTTTAGCTTGAGCCTTTGGTCCTACAGGTAATTATAAAACAATAAATAAACATTAGAATACTAAGCTTTAAGCTCACCACTGTATAATAAGGTAAAACAAGGCTGTAGGTATTTACCCGCTCCCTCAACACAAAATGTAAAATGAAATGTTTAAATTGGCTCTTAGCTCTTTCATATGAACAAACGGAAAATCTCCCTATTCCTCTCGCATAAATACTAAAGACAAGTTACATAAGCCACACATCCTTAGGTACTCATTACACACACCCACACACACAGACACACTCGAACACACACCCACACTACACACTTCTAACACACATTAGAACCTAACCTAACCTAACCTAACCACACACACATAACATCTACTTCTAAGTAATTCTTTGGATTTTCTCATTAATGTTATATTTTTTTTTTATTTTACTTAATTTATACAGAACCTACTCACCTTTGTAGTTTCAGCGTTTTATTTGTAATTTTTAGGGTTCCGTACCTCGAAAGGAAAAAACGGAACCCTTATAGGATCACTTTGTTGTCCGTCCGTCTGTCCGTCTGTCTGTCAAGACACTTTTTCTCAGAAACGCGTGGAGATATCAAGCTGAAATTTATATCAAATACTCAAGTCTACTGTCCCTTAAAGCTGTGAAAAAACCAAACTTCTAAGCATACGCAATCAAAAGATACAGCCGTTTATGCCGCAAATTTTCGACACTCGCATGGGAATCAAACCTACAGGGTACTTCCCGTGAACTCAGAATCTTGAAATTTGGTACGAAGCAATGTCTTATAACACAGATAAAGGATAAATTGCAATAACCGTACATTTTTAGTTACATCGTATAATAAAAATATTTTTAATAATTTTAAACTTACTACCCCTTTTCTCATGAACGCCTAAAGTTATTAAATTGAAATTCATATTAAATACTCAAGTCTATAATACCTTTAAGCTGTAACAAAATCAATCTTCTATGTCAACGCAACCAAGAGAAACAGCAATTTATCGCATATATTCAAACTCGCAACTCGCAAGGGAATCAAAACCTACAGGGTACTTCCCGTGAACTCAGAATCTTGAAATTTGGTACGAAGCAACGTATATAGCACTATATATATACTATATATATCTATACACATACTATATAGTATATATATATAGTATGTGTATAGCACAGATAACGGAAAAATTGCGAAAACTGTTAATTTTTTGTTACGTCATCCAACTATGACTCGATTGTCGTGATGGATGAAATTTTACTTATATACCTATAGGTTTGTACGGAACCCTCGGAGCGCGAGTCCGACTCGTACTTGGACGGTTTTTGTACTTTGTTCTGAATATATATATATTTTTAAATACTATACGATGTTGTTTTCAGAAGCTGCAGGCAGGTACTAATTATGCTATTGTACTTGATTGGAAAATAAATGTAAAATTTTCAGAGATTTTCGCGTATCCCATGTGCTTTCGCATCACCTGTACCCAAATACCCTGATGGATTTGGAAGTGAGCGCTTTCGAACCAATTGTTTTCTGGAACCCTAGGAAGCAGCCTTTCCTATGTCACTTTGCTATTTTGATTGAGCAAATTCTCTTCCCGTTTATGTTCGGGATAAACTTCGTTAAAAGGTAGGTAAACGAATAGTAAGGTAAGAAGTTATTGAAGTACCTTGGTGTAAACTCTAATATAATAATCTATTGCCTATTGCTGGCGTAGGTACTGAGTAGGTGGATAATGAATGGGTCAATGATCTATAACGGTCGTGCCCCTGATTAGAGCGGGGTCTCTGTTTTTGCGATCTGAGTTGGGAAGGTTTTGCATCTGGTTTTGCTTACGCTACTTCGCGAAGTTAA